>OY757310.1:171531772-171717882 GCA_963583905.1 Stenurella melanura | reverse complement strand
GATGGAAGTTGTCACAAAATATTTTAAGACCTTGGCTTCGAGTATGTACATCAACTTCCAAGTCTGTGGGATCTTACTGGCTTGCTTTATTTATTTACTCCTATTTATCCCCTAACCCTTCAACGAAATAAGCTAAATATAATCTAGTTTCACATCTCGTTATATTACATACGCGTACTAAGCATCAAGTCAATATTTTAAGTTTCTTTTATTAACCTCTTTAAAAATAGAGCTGGGGTGGTGGTATGAATGACAGATATCATAAAAAAATTGTAACCATGGACTTTAGTATATTCACCAAATCCTAAGTTGCTAGACTCTTGCTAGCTTGTGTTACCTCTTTTCCTACTTATCAGTATTAATTAATCTCCAACCCTTCAATGAAATCGGCGCAAAATATAGTTCCAAATATCGTTATAATACGTAGGTGTACCAAATTAGAAGCCACGGTTTGATATGTAGTATTATAACGAAATCTGGAGCTAGATCATATCTTGAGCTTATTTCGTTGAAAGATTTGGGAGTAAATAAAGGGATATAAGGGCGAATAGAGGGAAATGAGAAAAACAAGCCGACACTTGGGATTTGATGTATTCTGCCACCCGCACTCCATTATTAATGGGGTTAACAATAAAATTGTGAATGTGTGCGTACGAGAAAAGGTCTTCATCAGTTCTTATCTCATCTTGTCTCATTATATCCCATCATACCTCATCTGGTCTCATGTCTCATATTGTCTCATACCTCATTGTGCCTCTTGTACATTTTATTCGATGTCTCATTGTGTTTCTTTTCCCACATATTGTCTCGTGTATCATTTTGTTTAATTTTGCCTCATGTTATCTCATACCTCATCCTTTCGTATCTTATTTCATTATACAACTATGCAACAGGTATTAACTCCATTAGCCAACCCGAGTACAGAACTGGTGACGATTTGTTGGGACACTCGGCCGTGTCGTTCTCGTCGAGTTACTTCCATGTATTTTTTCATGCTAAGAAATTTTACCTCAAAAATTCATGGTACTTACTCTCGAAAAAAAAAATGGTGTTAAGTACTTTCTAAAAATATTTCGTGGTACTTCCGAAAAAATCACAATATATTTTATATAACATACCCTCGGGACAGGTGGTTTGAAATATTTTATTTTTATCAACAATTATTTCTACTTGCAAATATAGTATCAAAATGTTATTGTTTAAGAGACTTGGCTGGGAAATCTGGATGTGGAAGTAGTGATTACTTATTCAGCGGTTTTTACTATTTACAATAATTATCGTAGGTAAAAAATTGTGTCATACCATTTCAAAGTACATAGAAGAATCGTTGCAGAAAAACAATCCAATTTCCAAAAGTTTCCAATTTTTTTATTCCCTTAAAAAATATTAATTTTAAAGTCAGCACGCTTATTTATAAATACAAGAAGTAGCTTTCTCGGAGATATCCAAATACGCACATTACAAACTAAGTAATTTAAAATGGACTGAAAATCACGGAGCACTATTGTTTGGTATTTCGTCAGTGACCTGACAATACCTCCTAACTGATATTCTATTCAAATGTATGGACCCCTCACTTTCACCACGAATATCTCAGAAACGGAGGATCGGAAAGAATTTAAAAAAAATATGTGTTACTTATGTCTTTAGAATAAATACATAATGAACACATGTCTTTAGAATAAATACCTACATAATGAACACATATTTTTTAAATTCGCTTCGATCCTCCGTTTCTGAGATATTCACTGAAATTGAATAATGTACATTGAACAGTTTTGAAGTTTTTGAAGATAATATTATTGTAAGCCTGCTATAATATTATCTACTGCGCTTGATAACTAAATTGATATTTGATATATATCGATTCTTTTTAGTGAAAATGCTTACATTTTATGTAATTAACAATTTCATCAAGAATGTTTTAAATACATTGATAACTAACAGAATAAACATGAAGTCACGTTATTGAGAATAATTGCAAAATTTTAGAATAAAAAATGATGGAAAAATTTCCTCGTACAAAAAATGCCGTGCTTTATTGGCATCTAAAATATTATTTACATAGTAGGCATATTTCCCAAGGTATAATGGATTTAAAACTGGTATGGAAAAAATGTCCTTAAAAAGTAGGACATTTTTCCATATAACTTCAAAACCGTCCAATGTGGATTATTCAAAATTCAGTAAATGATTTAGGATGAAGAGATAACGAACATACGATTTTTTCAATTTTTTCCGATCCTTTCTGAGATATTCGCGGTTAAGGTGAGGGATCCATTGGATCGAATATCAGATAGGAGGTATTGTTAGGTCACTGACGATTTTTTTTAAGGTTACGTAATTTTTCCAAAGAGCTAATACCTTTGAAGTAAAATTTGTCCCGAGCAATTTAGTTTTTCACTCATTTCGATCCGACCAGTAGAAGTTAAAATTGAAACAAATATAAGGCCAGAACAAGAAATACAGGATATTTAAAGAAAGAAACTTTCTCCCAAAAAATGTCTAGAGACTGGTCTAGAGACCCGCTGTAAACTGTAGAATAAAGTGAAAAAGAATATTATTATTCCAGTTTCCATTTTCACGAAAATATTCGCTCATTTGCGTTCACTATAAGAGAAAATTAATTTTATTATTTTTAAAACGATGTTTAAGGTATTGATTAGTAGTGATTTCGTTCGTTTTGCCGTCTAGAATTTTTCCAAAAAAAGGGGGGAGGGGGAATGAAAAGTGACGAGAAAAAATCAAGAAAAATTCTAGTGAATGTATTATTAAAATGTAAGACTTTTTTCCTTTATTACTTTTCCTAATATGCAGTCTGTCCAGTCTGATAAACTATGAAAGGACCCAGCACTACTTTAATGGGAAAGCGGATTCCGGTGGAATGGGATGAAACTTTGGGAATGAGTAAAGTGGACCTTGTTGTTCAAAAGTCCCAATGAGTTTAACCTTCAGAAATGCATATTTTTGGATCACGGGTACAAAAAGGTTTAATAATCATATAGTGGTCAAGGGTCGGAAGGACACCCAAGTATCTGCTACTGGGCCAATCTAGTTTCCCTCTCTCCCTTTTTAAGGTTGCTGAAACGGATTTCGGGGTCCAAAAAGGTTTTTGACCCCGGCTATCCTCAGAAATCGCCCCCAAACCACCCTTAAAGTCTCTATCCCAGTGCAAACATCAATCTAGCCCAGTATTTTGGTGAATTGGCCCTCCCCACAACTTGAGGTGATAATTCTAGGGGGGGGATGACTCCCATCACCCCTACCCCTCGATACAACCTCTACATGGCGTGGATTTTTTTTATTTTGCAAAAAATATTTACAATTTTTAAAAAGCCGGCTTTGTAGGAGGGAAGAAGAAAGTCGACCAGAGTTGTAACAATTTCAGAATTTTTTAAATATAAAAATATGTATGCACAAATACATTCATACATACATACAATATGTACACAATTTGTAATAAATACATTATATTTTGCATTTACATAGATATCCGAGAACTTCCACTCCTGAGGGCTGTTACAACCCTGGTCGCCTTTCATCTTCCCTCCATCAAACCCCCTCTCTAAAAAATGTTTTTACATGAAAAAAATCCACCCCCTGAAAAGGCTGTAGCTACCTCTTTTTATAAAAACCTGGTCATTTTCATTTCTAAAACAGATCTCTTTTTTAAAAATTGTTAATATTTTTTACAAAGAAAAAAATCCTCGCCCTATAGGGGATGAATCGAGGGGTAGGGGTAATTGGTGTCATCCCTTTCTAGAATTACCGCTTTAAGTTATGAGGAGGGTCAATTCACCAAAATATAGGGTTGAATTGATGCTTGCGCCGGGAAAGAAACTTTAAGGATGGTTTTGGGGGTAGACAGGGTCAAAAACTGTTTTGGACCCCAGAATCGGTTTAACACCCTCGAAAGCGAAGGCAGGGGGAACTAGATGGGCCCAGCAGCAGATACTTGGGTGTCCTTTCGACTCCTGACCACTATAGGGTTATTAAGACTTTCTGTACCGGTAATCCGAAAAATATGCATTTCTGAAGGTTGGACCCATTGGGACTTTTGATCAGCAAGGTCTACTCTACTCATTCCCAAAGTTTCATCCAAATCCGACGGGGTCCGATTTCCCATTAAAGTGGTGCGGAGTCCTTTAAAAACCTGAAAAAATTCAGACGTATAGGGTAATATATTCTTTAAAATTTTGGTCTCTTCTAATTTTTTTTTAACTAACGTGCATATTTTCTGAGCTTTCAACATGGTCAAGAGACCAAAATTTTAACAAATACAGGGTGTCCCGAATTGCATAAGCCAAACTTCAAAATAAGAAAAAAGTTTCTATAAACGTCGGTCGGGACGTGATTAGTTTCCGAGATACAGGGTGTTCAAGTAATTTTCCTGACAATGTCTTTTTATGAATATTTCGAAACGTCTAAAGATAAACAAATGGTAATTTACACAGGAATTTAACTTTTTATGCTTTTTAAGAAAAAATTACAACTATGTACGAAAATAATTCAGGAGCGGGTGAAACTGGGGGGGCCTAGGTATAATTTAGCCCCAACTTTATTGTGTGACGCTTAATTTATGAGCAAAGGTTAAAAACTTGAAGTTTTCTACATAAAAAAGTCTCTTGTGTTTTCGGGAATAGATTTTTATGAATAATTTTAGCAGAACAGAAAAAAACAATGACAGTAAAACAAAATTTGATTACATTATTTTTTATTAGACAACAATGAATTAGATTAAAGTAAGGTAAATTACAAATTACAAGAGTTGTTCAAAGTGCACTTCGCCAGCTTCAACACATTTCTGACATCTGTGTCGTACAGAGTGTGGAGCTTTACGAATGAAATCAGGATTAGCAAATTTTCGCATTCTTCGAGAATGCTTTCTATTAACTGTTCTCTCGTGTTTACAGGGATTGCGTATACTTTGTCCTTTAAATAGCCCCAGACAAAAAAATCAACTGGAGTTAAATCTGGTGAACGGGCTGACCAGGCTGTTGCACTTAATCGACCGATACACCATTCAGGATAATTATTGTTTAGCGGTTTTCAACAGTAAATAATGGTCCATTTGAATGGGGAGGAAGGATGTGGGACCCACAAAAAGTCCCGTTTATAACACCACACCATAAACGCTAAACTCCTGTTGAAATGCCCTAGGGCGAATTATATGAGAATTCTGATGATCCCAGATTCTTAAATTATTAAAATAAACCGATCCATTATGGTTAAAGGTAGCTTCATCAGACCAAATAATTTTACTTCCGAAATCGGGATCTTGTTCCATGGCATATATAAACCAATTGCAAAAATTGATCCGCCTTTCGGGATCACCTGGTTGAAGGCTTTGGACTGGCTGCATTCGAAAAGATTTTCTGTGGTTTTTTTTCAGAATCCGAAAAACTTTGTTTTTGGAAACACGCACAGCTTGCGCACGCAGCTGTTGGAGTCCTCTTCTGATAGTTAATTTATTATTATTGTTAAATTTGGCCAAAATTATGTTTTTAAATCGCCCATTTCGCTGTTCTTCATTTCTTGGACCTCATTTAAGTTCGAATAAAAACATCCTTAGATGGTTTCCTTCTATTAGGAAATCTTCTGCGATATTCGCGTACCGCGGCATTCGCGTTTCCATGACAATATTCATAAATAAAATGAATATCCGCGTACTCCACATTACTAAACATGACCATTTTTTACTTTTCAATAGAACATTTTTTCCAAAAGGAAATAATAAAACTACAGAACAATGAACTACAGAAAAACAAAAAACAACAATGTCATTATTGTCATTTTGGCATTGCGTGCTCGATTATTTTTCATTTGTTACAAACACTACAATCACGGCATACTCCTGCATACCAGGAATGCTAGTAATAATGGTTACTAATTAATAAAGTGCAGATAAGATTTACTCAAAAACTGATAATTTTAGAGAAAAAACACAACAGACTTTTTTGTGTAGAAAACTTCAAATTTTTAAGTTCTGCTCATAAACTAATTTAAAAGTGTCACACAATAAAGTTGGGGCTAAATTATACCTAGCCCCCACCCAGTTTCACAGGCTCCTGAATGATTTTCGTACATAGTTGTCATTTTTTCCTAAAAAGCATAAAAAGCTAAATTCCTCTGTAAATTATCATTTGTTTATCTTTAGACGTTTCGAAAATATTGATAAAAAAACATTTTCAGGAGAATTACTTGAACACCCTGTATCTCGGAAACTAATCACTTCCCGACTCATGTTTATAGTAACTTTCTTTCTTATTTTGAAAAGTTGTATTACTTAGTGAAGTTTGGCCTATGCAATTCGGAACACCTTGTATATTAACTTATACGTCTGAATTTTTCCAGATTTTTAAATTTCATGGTTTACGAGATTCTCCATTTTCTGACAAGGGGGCTTTTCCGGAAAAACTTGGACAGATTGAACATCAGGAAAAAGTCATAGAGGAAGAAAAGTCTTGTATTTTAATAACACTTCACTTTTTATTCCCCCTCCTCCCGTTTTGGAAAAATTAGAGTCGCTATATCTCGGAAAATACGCATTTAAAAAAAAAAATGTACAAGAGTAAAAAGTTGTTATTTTCCGTCAAATTTTCTAAAAATCCATTTTGTTTTTTTAATTTTCCTCAATAGGCGGGTTCGGTAATTTTCAATGTTTTCTTAAATCGATACAAACCATAGAAAAAAACAACCACATAAAATTTAAAATTAAATGTCCAAAAATAAAGGTTTTATTGGTACTTGAAAATCTTCCCGTCGCCGCGAGGCTAGAAACGTACCTGTGCGTGGGGCTACTGCGGTGACGTCAGTGGCTCGACAGCGCTGAGCGCTCTCCTTAATCTTCTCTTCCTGGTCTGTAAAAAGTGGGTACGTAGTGTAAATTTATTTGCAATTATTCAAAGGGCTTTTGCAGCTCACACTATATAATATACCTACTGTTAGCAATTAATGCTTTTCATATAAGTTTAAAGTTTGAAATCGGTATAGTTTACCTCATATTTACTTGTCATAAAAAATTCCCCATCAATGCCTGCGACGCCGGCGGTTCTATTAAATCTGCTTTGTACATGCGGCGTTTTTTATTTTTATATCTAGTAAATACAAGGTAAACTTATAGACGTCGGAGCGTGAAAACGTCGACGTATATTTGTCAGTTGCTTGTACCTTTGCCTATTTTCATTCTAACAAATATAAATAAATACATAAAAAAATAAATAAATAATAATAATTTATTGCCAGGAAACAAAATAGTTTACAGACAAACGGTGAAAGTTACCTGTCTAGCAGATTGTTTGTTTTATATACGTATTCAAATGTTAGTTTGTTTAAACTTTACCGAAACTTCACTAAATAATAAATACAAATACAATACAAATAAAAAATATGCCACAATCCGCACATTTAAATGTGGTAACTTTCGGGAATCGGCTTTCTGGTACCCCCGGTTGCATTGCAAGACTAGGACTTTAAGAAACACCACCGATAAATGTCACAAAATTTAAATATTATAGTGATTCGCTGCTTGCGCTATGCGGGATACGTGCGCGTAGGGTGGAGCCGGAGCTTTTATCAGGCCACTGACGTCAATCCCGTTGTGGGCTCCACCATTATCACGGAATTTTAATTTGGCAATTTTTTCATTTTTTTTTCGCACATACGTGTTTTGTTGACTATTTAACTTCACATCTGCCAAGAAAAATGTTTTTTCTTTTATGACCGAACCCGCCTATTTTGTTAGTTAAAAAACTAGCAACAAATCATTTTTATCTTTGAGTTTGATCTAGACAGCATCCACAAAGTTTCGTGAAAATCCATTCAATCGGTAAACTTTAGTCAGAAATGCTAGTTTGCCTATACTATAGTCCCTGTCCCTTGCCGGGTAGCGTATTTGGAATCACAGGACGCTAGGAGCATTGTATGTAGAGAAGACCTTTCATTGGTCCTTTTCTGAACGCGCGCTTACAGCATATTTGAAGGCATATATTACACGGCCACAGCGTCGGCAACTAGCGTAAGTAGGTAGTTTAATAATTTTGATTATTAAAAATTAAAAATAGATTATTATTAAATTACATGCCCTGTAAATAATGTCGGATAGAAAAGTATATAAAAGTATTCAACTTGAATACTTTTGAATGCTTTGGAGGTATAGAAATTTTGTAGGTATTCAATTTCCTACCGTTTTAATGCTGCTTCAATACCTAATTATTTTCTATGCTTCTTTATGGTATTATGCTATTAATTAGCGTAGATGAAGGATAGAAAAACTCTCAATACATATCAAATGCCTAATATATTTGAAATCCTAATGAATGCTTATAATACACGTTTTTTTTTTATTAAATACTTTTGATGGCCAGCAGAACATTAACTAGGTTTGGTGATGAAAAGTCCGGGTCAAAATTTTTTTCTTATTATTATTTTATTTTAAATCTTATACACATTTAATGTCTAAGTGCTGTTGATTAGACATGAATAAATAAATAAATAAATAAATAAATAATTTGATAATTTGTATGCGTGTTTTCTCGTTCAACATTTTATTAGACATGTGGTTTTAAATATTATTCTATGTAATTAATGGTAATACCTCATAATTATTATTAAAGCAAAAATAAGAAAATGCATGTTTGACCTTATTTAAGGTTTTATTCAGCTGAAAATTAATTAAAATATTCAATATGAACACAGTTTTTATTTCATTTGAATACATTTAGATCCCTAATATAAAAAAATGACAATTTTTAATATAATTTAACGAATTATAGCATTTCTTTCCTATTGTGTGTGTGCACTAAATCAAATGAGATTTTTCCACAAAGTGGAGGTTTTAATTTCAAATATCCATATCTTCTTCTTGTCCCAGGGGTACTTTTCTTAATCAATATATCCAGCTTCGCCTCACAGTGCGTGTTTCTATGAGTAGGCCCATCTTTCTTTTTATTACCTTTGCTGTGTTGGCAAATAAAATTATAACACCCTGTAACAGATAGGACAGTACAGTACAAGAATATTTGTGTAGTATATAGGTAAAATAGTCAAAATTAGAACTACTAATCAGTAAGAGACCATGTAGAGACCATGACAATCAAATTATGACATAAGATTGATAAACAAACGTGAAATAAATTATTTGAATTTAATCTAAGACACGACATGAGCCAAAGCCCCATACAGCACATAGCGTTAAAATTTGACGAAATATCACCTTATGGATGACCTCACCTTAAGTAAAAATAAATTAATAACTATTATATAGTACTAACCTCTCGCAATTTCTCAGTTCGTCGTTTCTAATTCACTCAGTAGAAGAACACTCTTTAAACATGTTAAGAAATGTAGAAACATTGTCGACAGTTATAGAATGGCTTTCTTGTTATTACGATATTCAAGCTGGCAGTGGAATTTATATTTAAGCGCTTCAACAATTGTGTCAATATCCATTTCTTTTCGGCAATTAACTTATAGTTTATAGAAAAGTGCACTATTGAAAAACAAGAGACATTGTTGCGAGACCAACCAAACCCAAAACCACAGACTCCCAAAATAGTAAAGTAAAGATGACAGCTGTGTATGACCGAGTACGTCTTTCCAGCGCGCAACTTGTTTGGCCTTAAACGCACCAATGAGGACTGCCCGTTGGCTATAATGCTCCTAGCGTCCTGTGATTCCAAATACGCTGCCGGGTAACATCAGATAGTAAATTAATAAATACCTAAATAAATATGAGTTCACAGAACTAATTTATTGAAAGCTCATAATGACCAACGCGAGGCAATGGTCACGCCGCGCCAGTCACTGTACTAATGCCATGAATCCTGTACTACATTTACAATTCATTAAAATTATGAATTTCCTGAATGATCCTTTGAGAGCCAGCACCAGCATCAACTGCCGGTAGTTTTTCTAGCGCGAGGAATGATAATTTTAAAAGGCAATGTTTCGTAATTCAATTGAACGGACCATAGTCCTGAATCTAATTTATTATGCCTTTAGTGTCTTTGTAAGGCCCAATGGAGCGAAACTAACTAAATAAAGTAATGAATGTCATTGAGCATGTGTCCACGAAGTGTCTCACTCATTTTATAACAGTCGGAGAAGTTGGCTTGTTTTTACAAGCATTTCTTTTCCTGGATATAGGATCACTTCCTAAATGTGTTTTCAGAAGTTTCTCAATTTGATACAAGTAATTTTCTTCCAGGGAATTTTTTGTTGCATGTCTTCGTGTTATAAACTCGCTTTTGTTTGTTTGAGTTTTGAAGTAGGTTTATTGCTTGGCTATTTGTGAAAGGTTATTGCATTAATTTTAAAAATGAGTCTTTATACAATATAATAGTGACCATTATCAACATAAAACGAGTTGAGTATCTGATATAGTATAGTTTATTTATACCTGGTATCTCTGAGTTTAGGTTCATCATAATAATATATAGCCCAGTCGTCAAGGGTTTTAAGGTGTCACCAAATGTTATAAGGCTGAATTTTTCAGAACAAGTAGTTTTGTTAGTGAGGAATACGATAAAAAAAAGTTTACAGCTGTAAGGTCCCGGCGATCCCTAAGAAAATCGAATATATTGGCCGAAATTCGGTTCTTGGCCAATAACTCCAAAAATAAAAAAATATATCAAAAAACTAATAGGACTAGGCGATAGAGGGGGAAGTTTCACATCAAAAACGTATATGAAATTTTTTTGCACGATCAAAAATGTAGGCTCCATTTTTTTTTACACTACTACATTAAATTTGTTGTAACTTTTGAACTAATTAATGAAATTGAGCTCAACAAAGCCTAAATGAAATGAGAAACATGTGGCTATTGGATTATCATATTTTTAAATATAATAATGAATGTACGTAGAAATAGTATATATATGAAGTCGGAAAATCTATAGATTTTCGATAAAATCGGCAAATGCTCTACCATTTCTCCAATTTTTAAGATACAAATCTGAAACTTTCACATATTACTTTTGAAGTAATGTATAAAAAGATCCGATGAGCGAAAAAATCTCAAACATTTATTTTTGAAGATGTTCACTTCCAAAATTTCAAAATATTGAGAAAGTGATAAAATTTGATATGTATAACTAACTTCAACCACCTATTTGGTTTAAATTGCGTTATTAGATTTCTGTAGGTGCGATTTTTAAAGCTTTAAATGTGTACTTTAAGATGTCTTAAGAGGATTTACCTCAAAAATTGAATTAACCTTATTTATTTTACGAAAATAAACGAAACATTTTTCTTTTCCAAAATTCGTGAAACTCGGGGTAGAATAAACGTTAATATCTGTTATCAAAAAAATTATTTGGCATACCTGTTCATCGGATCTTTTTATACATTACTTCCAAAATAATTTTACGCTATTTTACAGCTGTAAACTTTTTTTATCGTATTCTACGCCAACAAAACTACTTATTCTCAAAAATCCAGCCATATAACATTCAGTGACCGGTTTTTATCAATTTCTGTCTCTGAAAACCTGGCTAATATTCTCTACACATTGCCTGAAAAGGTGAAAAACTCGAAACGTTGATTAGTTTCAAAGTTATCTTCAAACCGATGCATATAATTCGCAATATAAAAACCGCTGCCTAATAAATTATTACTTCCACATCCAGGCTTCTCATACAAGTTTCTTTAAACAAAACCTCTTGACGCTAAAACACAATTTTAATTTGATAACATCTCCAATAATGGACTAGGAATCTTAGAGGTGGTGTTAGGGGCGGCACGTATCATAAAGCAAATGTATACCTTGACTTCTACTACATACGACAAATCCCAAGTTCCTGGACACTTGCTAGCTTGCTTTACTTATTTACTAATAATAACACCCCCCCCCAAACCTGCACCGGAATAAGCTTAGAATATAATCTAGTTCAAGATCTCGTTATAATAAGTACGTGTATCAAATTTTAAATCAATATCTTCATTATGTTTTGTAAATTTCTTTGATAATGGAGTGGAGTCATGGTGGGAGTGGCATATGTCATAAAAAAAATTTGAGACCATTGCCTCTAGTATAGGTATATACGAAATTTCATGCTTCTGGATTCTTACTAGCTTGCTGTATGTACTTTCCCCTATTTACCCTTCAACGGATTCGTTTCAAGATATAATCTAGTTCCATATGTCATTGTAAAACACACGTGTGTCAAATTTCAAGTAAATATCCCAATTTTATTTTATTAACCCCTTTAATAAGGGAGTGGTGGTGGGGAATGGAAAATTTTATTTAAAAAAATGAAGCCTTGGCTTCTAGTATACACAACAAATCTCAAGTTTCTGGACTCTTACCAGCTTTCTTTACTCATTGTCCCCTGTTTAGTCCTTCACCAGAGTAAACTCGAAATATAATCTAGTTCCAGTATGTATTATGACGATATAATACATACGTGTACCAAACAAGTCAATATCTTAAACCGTTATTGAGGGTCAGTGTAGCGTACACTGCGCCCTTATTGTTGTTAAGGGGATGATCGTTATTTGTTAGTCGCCAGGAAGAAGAGAATTGACAGATAATAAAAATAACAAAAAGAAAGGTTCGTCATATTTTTTGGGATTACAGTTGTACATATGATAATAAATATCATTCACACAGATACGTATATATTTTATTCATCGAAAACCTTTCAATTGGTGACCCCGACGTGGTCATATGGTTTTTTTTTTCTCTTACGCTTTTGCTGGGGGGGGGAGTAATGTAGCGTACACTGCGCCGTTATTGTTGTTAAGGGGATGATCGTTATTTGTTAGTCGCCAGGAAGAAGAGAATTGACAGATAATAAAAATAACAAAAAGAAAGGTTCGTCATATTTTTCGGGATTACAGTTGTACATATGATAATAAATATCATTCACACAGATACGTATATATTTTATTCATCGAAAACCTTTCAATTGGTGACCCCGACGTGGTCATATGGTTTTTTTTTCTCTTACGCTTTTGCTGGGGGGGGAGTAATGTAGCGTACACTGCGCCCTTATTGTTGTTAAGGGGATGATCGTTATTTGTTAGTCGCCAGGAAGAAGAGAATTGACAGATAATAAAAATAACAAAAAGAAAGGTTCGTCATATTTTTTGGGATTACAGTTGTACATATGATAATAAATATCATTCACACAGATACGTATATATTTTATTCATCGAAAACCTTTCAATTGGTGACCCCGACGTGGTCATATGGTTTTTTTTTCTCTTACGCTTTTGCTGGGGGGGGGGGAGTAATGTAGCGTACACTGCGCCCTTATTGTTGTTAAGGGGATGATCGTTATTTGTTAGTCGCCAGGAAGAAGAGAATTGACAGATAATAAAAATAACAAAAAGAAAGGTTCGTCATATTTTTTGGGATTACAGTTGTACATATGATAATAAATATCATTCACACAGATACGTATATATTTTATTCATCGAAAACCTTTCAATTGGTGACCCCGACGTGGTCATATGGTTTTTTTTTCTCTTACGCTTTTGCTGGGGGGGGGAGTAATGTAGCGTACACTGCGCCCTTATTGTTGTTAAGGGGATGATCGTTATTTGTTAGTCGCCAGGAAGAAGAGAATTGACAGATAATAAAAATAACAAAAAGAAAGGTTCGTCATATTTTTTGGGATTACAGTTGTACATATGATAATAAATATCATTCACACAGATACGTATATATTTTTTTCATCGAAAACCTTTCAATTGGTGACCCCGACGTGGTCATATGGTTTTTTTTTCTCTTACGCTTTTGCTGGGGGGGAGTAATGTAGCGTACACTGCGCCCTTATTGTTGTTAAGGGGATGATCGTTATTTGTTAGTCGCCAGGAAGAAGAGAATTGACAGATAATAAAAATAACAAAAAGAAAGGTTCGTCATATTTTTTGGGATTACAGTTGTACATATGATAATAAATATCATTCACACAGATACGTATATATTTTATTCATCGAAAACCTTTCAGTCAGTTTGTGTAAAATAATCTATACATGCCACAGACGTACCTGTATCATTATTAGTTCTCAATTAAGTATATTAAAAAAACATTCATGAATATTAAAAAGTAAAATTAAAATAATATTTAAAATGTTCCTATGGGTGTTTATGCGAAACTCCTCGCTCTATTTGGTCCCTTATATTTATTAATTGATTTCTCTGTTACATGATCTCCCTGTTTATTTTTGTAAACTGAAAGCATATCAAGTTTCCATATTGGCGATAGTGACAACTACATTCCAAACATTATTTTTTACCGTCGTCCTTTATTAATTAAATATTTTACGATCAACACACTACATATATTTTTAAAATTATACCAATTCTTTTCATTGACAGTTGCGTTAAGTAAATGGTAAATATTATTTCGCCACGTTACATTTTTTCCGTGAATTATTTTTTTAAATATCTTCGCCCTGTATATTTCTTAGTAAAAACACATCCCATTTCTTCATCGGCGATAGCGTCAACTAATTGCCGTATGTTATGTTTCTCAGTTAAATAATTTTGTATATATAGTAACAGCAGACAGACAGAGAGCAGACCGACGGAAATATCATAACCGAGGAAGAATATAGATAACGTAAAATACAGGGTGTTCCTTAATAACGTGCCAATATTTCAGGGTGTGATTCCTTAGGTCATTTTGTGAAGAAAACTTCATAGGATCAACACAACGGTTTAATTTTTTTGCCGCAGGATGTTAAAATTTTTCTTTTTTAATGTTTTTTAATATTTCGGAAAGTACTTTAGATATTATTTTCAATTTTATTATGCGTTAATAGGATATAAAACCACATATTGTAGCTAGAGGAATTATTTTATCGCTCCAGTGGCGTTCCTGCGAACATGTCATCTGATGTTTTTACCATAAAATAGGTACGCCACTGACATCTTTCCATGAGGATATTTTTCCTGATTAACCTGGCCAATTCTACATGAAAACGATCTCTTGCATTTTTCTCGTCTGAAGTTCTTGATTGAAACAATTAAATTTTGTTTCATAGAATGACTTGAGGAATCACACCTTGAAATATTAGCACGTCATTAAGGAACATTCTGTATATTAGCTAGTGGCACTACCAAAATATAGAGGACGCACTGTTACAGTAACCTTTTCACAAAAAATTCCACCTGAAATGTAACGATTTCGGCAAAAGGGTTAAATTTATTAAGGTTAAATCTGTTTTGCGAAACTTCAATTTACGAAAATATTTTATTACGCAATCCGGAGGAGAATCTCATATACAGAGGTAAACTATGCAGACATTAAATAATACGATTCTCACCCGTATAATCTAGGTCGACCCTATAACATCTGTGTAAGACCAAGCCAGCAAATTCAACTAAACTGTTAGGAGATGTTCGTGCTGACACGCAAAGTTTTTATAACAGTTTCACGACTCACGTCTCTGTTCCAAATGTTCAAATACCTATTCTGGTGACTAGAATTGACCTTAGTTTAAATCAGAAGTTAACGAACTTGCGGCTAGCATATAAGAATAATGCCAAAAGTATTAGTACAATCGACTCAATAAAGTCAAGTTTGGAAATATAGATTTTTTTACCAAACTAAATGTATACGGGGTGTTATATAGATAATTTTACAGGTAAAATAGGGAATGACGACTTTTTGCTCTTATGTTATATTATTTTAATCTTACGATTATCAGTAATTTCTCAAAAGCTTTTGAAGTTCTGTTATATGATCCAACATTTTCTTATGCAAAGACTGTCATTACTCAACACCAGCACGGTTTCATCAAGGGACGATCTACATCAACTAATCTCTTTTGCATAACTCAATATATTGCTATCGATTTAAACTCACAGGTTGACGTAATTTACACAGACTTTACTAAATCATTTGACAGACTAGATCACAGTATTTTATGTCCTAAATTTCAAAGATTGGGCTTCTCAAGACATTTGTTGTTATTTTTCAAATTATATCTTGAAATTAGACATCACCATATTGAATACCGTAGACAACGATCTGCGGAATTCGTATCTACCTTGGGTGTAGCCCAAGGCTCTGTTTTAGGCCCATTATTTTTCAATATCTTCATTAATGACCTCGCAGAGGAATTGAGTGTCAATTGTCTTTTATACGCATATGACATGTAGGTATACAACAAAGTAAATGATGTGAGCGATTGTGTGGTATTACAAAGTGCCCTTGATAAAATTAATGAATGGCGTAATTTAAACAATTTGCAGTTGAGTATGAGGAAGCGTACTAATTACTAATAAACATCAATATGTAGAATTTAATTACTGTGTAGAATATTCAGTGCTTACACATCCATCAACATTCCGCGACCTAGGTATAATATTTGACACCAAGCTATCATTTAACTGCCATATAAATACCATCATTAATGAAAGTTTTAGAAAACTAGGATTCATAATATGATGTTCTCGCGATTTTAACGACATTAAAACTCTGAAACTACTATATCAATCTTTTGTTCGATCCAAATTGATATATTTGTCAATTATTTGGTCGCCCAATTATAACATACATATACAGACCATAGAGAGAATTCAACGGCGCTTTTCAAAAGACTTTGAGTAATAAGGAAGATGGTGTCTATCCTGCTATTGGTTTCCCTCAGACTGTACTGCTAAACAGATTTTTACTTTCGAGTCTGGAGACCCGTAGAACTATTTTACAGCAAATTTTTCTTTTTAAAATAATAAATAATATAACAAATTGCGGCACTATCTCAGGCTTACTAAATTTTCGGACACCTAGACCTGGTTATAAGATAACTCATCATTCTATTTGCCCACTCCCAGAACTAACGTCCAGAAATTTTCTCCACTATACAAAATGTGTCGGTTTAATATATTCCTCTGCACTGTACCTGCGACATTATGCAGATTAACTACACAGTCTAAGTTTTTTATTTATCTTTGTTTTTATCTGTTTATTTTGTATTCTCTTGTTTCTACTCTCATACGTTATATATTTGTAAGTACTTATTAATTCCTACCTTGTAATTGGAATGCTCTGTTGGATAGTGTATTGTTAAATAAATAAATAAATAAATATGCAGTACAGATTGACATTTCCATTGATAAATAATTTATTAAATCATTATACGATTGCAATGCTGCTATCTATAACTTACTTTTGATGTCACAGCGCATATAAGGTTACGCTTAATCTCTACAACTTTATACTGCTCTCTGCGTCGTATTATCTGCATGGGCGTTCTGTATTTTTACTTGAAATTTTCTCGAAGATTGCTAATCCCAAAAACGTACACTTTCTAATAAGAACGTTGTCTTCATCCTTTATTTTTAAATAAGGATAAGCATTTTCCAAGGCAGATTGATAGATTTCATGAAAATGTAATCCATTAAAATAATTTTTGCTTTCCTCGCATACCGAAGGGAAGTATTGTATTCGAGAAAAAATCACCCTCCGAGATTTTCTCGGATTTTGACGTTTCAGATTACGTAGATTACGAAAATATAGGTTTTTCAATTCCGTCAGTCTGTCTGTCTGTCTGTCTGTCTGTTGGTGTATTAACTAAAAAACTACTTGACGGAGAGCAGTCAAATTTGGTAAGTAGTTGACGCTACTGTCAGCGAAGAAGTGGTAGAACTTTCAGTGGAAAATATACAGGGTGGACGTCTAAATTGAATAAATAATGGAAAAACATTTTTTTTGCTCAAATTTAAAATTTCCATGTTTCATGACACGCTAAATCTATTTCAGAAAAAAAAAATGATTTTTTTTTTCACCAAGATTTTAAAAAATGTTTTACCACTAAAATGAGAAAAAAATGTTTTGCTCAAATTTAAAATTTCCACGTTTCATGACACGATAAACCTATTTCAGAAAAAAAAATTTTGAAAATTTTAAGATTTTTGAAAAATTTTTTACCACTAAAATAGATGAAAATTTTTTTATCTTTGTTTAAATTTAAAATTTCCACGTTTCATGGCATTCTAAACCTATTTCAAAAAAAATATTTTTTTTGAAATTTTCTTTTACTAACATTTTTGACAATTTTTTTACCACTAAAATAAACGGAATTTTTATTTATTTGTTCAAATTTAAAATTCCAACGTTTCATAGCGTTCTAAACCTATTTAAAAAAAATATATTAGAAATTTTTTTTACCATTTTTGAAAAAAATTTACCACTAAAGTAGATGGAAATATTTTTTTCATTTGTTCAAATTTAAAATTTCCACGTTTCCATGGCATTTTAAACCCATTCAAATGAATTTAAAAAAATGTTTGAAAAATTTAAAAATTTGTTTGAATTTTTTTTTTATCTATTTATCACTACTTACTATAGAATAGATGAAAAATTATGTTTTGCTCAAATTTAAAATTTCCACGTTTCATGACATTCCAAACATTTTTTTAACATTTTGGAAAAAAATTTTACCACTAGAATAGATGTAATAAACTTTTTCTTGCTCAAATTTAAAATATTCACGTTGCATGCATGACATTCTAAACCTATTTCAGAAAAAGAAATTTTGATAATTTTTTTCACCATTTTCGAAACAAATTTTACCACTAAAATAGATGTAACATTTTTTTTCTTTGCTGAAATTTAAAATTTTCACGTTTCATGGCATTCTAAACCCATTCCAAAAGAAAAAGAAAATTAAATTTGTTTAACAACATTTTTGAAAAGTTTAAAAAAATGAAATTTTTTAACCACCTATTGCACTTTTATTGAAAAATGTACAGGGTGGTCATCCCAAGAAATAATTCAGTCATGGTGGACATTTGTAAAGGTATTTGCGCAAGCCTTCCATATTTGGCACCTGTTATTTAGTATTGAACTTTTGCTGTTGGATGAGCACTCTGTATATTTTTTTGGCCAAAACTGATCAGGTTTTCTCTGTAATAATACTGATAACTATATTCCTATTATTATTTTCAATGTCATTTCGTAATTATTAATTTTTTAGAGTGACTGCCATGCACAAATAAAGAGGGAAGTTCTGTGTAAACACCTTTACCGATTTTTTTTAAGGCAAGGTAGGTAAATAAATTCAGTTTAGGCCTTTGTTCTCATTTTCAACTGAATCTTCATGACCGTAAGGGGTTATGTAGATACTAGTGTAATCTGCATAGCCGTGGGGGACTAAGTGGATACTAGTGTTAGAATGAGAATTGTCAAATAAGAAACAGACAAATTCATTTTAGGATTTTAATTGCTTGCATGACTAGAATTCAGGTTATCGAAAGAATGCAAGGATTTCATTAATATTTTTTCAGATAGTTTTTGTTTTTAGTAGTAGACAGTTCTTTCTACTGTTTGCAAAATCCTGCAAAGAATATGTTTCATTACAATTATAAGCAAACAAATAATAAATCACTTTTAAAATTAGTTTTAGTTCAAAACATTGTTTTTTTTTTTGCCAGCCACTATATCAAACACCTTTGAACGCACTACGATGTAATCTTGTACAAAGGTTTTTTTTTTGAGAATACCGTACTAGTTTTTTTTTCTAAAAAAATCGCCAATACTCTTTTGAAAAATCGATTTTTCAAGCCCCCTTAAAATCGCATGCTACTGACATGTATTACTAAGTTCAAAGAATTTTTTCTTCTTTTCTTATCACCAAAGTTTGAAGTTAATCAAGCACCATTTAACGGATATACAGGGGTGTTGCACTTGTTAGATTGTGTTGGTGTGTTATTTAATTATGTTGATTTTTTTACAAAATAATACGTAGAAAGGCGATTCTTATGAACAAATTAATAGAGGGTGTGAAATTCCAATCTAACGTACTCCAATTACACGACCCATCCACTTGAGCAAACCACCTAAGTAATATTTGTTTAGGTAGCATTTCCCTACCAAAAACAAGACCAAAATAACAATTTAATTAATAAATAATTGATTACTAACTTGTTAGGCGATGCACAGTCCGACAAGCGTAGTTCTTGTAGCCGTCTCCAGGTCCTGCATTACTAATGTACAGATCTCCATTTCCAAGGACTACGTATTTACCACCTATGTCGGTGTTAGGGTAGATGTTGATGCTGTCATCTTGTATCCAGGAAGTCACCATCACGTACTCTGCCACGTAGTTGGGAATCTTACATTTAAGCACGGCCGTGTTGCCCGCAATAACGTATTCATCGTGCACTTGGATGTCGTATTTCTGTTTCACAACTGTAACAGAAACAGACAAATAAAATCCATGTTTATATTATGAGCCTTATAAAAGTTGTCTTAGCGAATATGGTTGCTTTTGCGACGGAAATTTAAAGTTTAAATTGGCAACTTTAAGTTTAACAACTTCGTTATGAAGTTTTCTACGCTTTCCAACGGCATGTATGGGAGCTGGATATATTAAGTAACGTGAAAAAAACGTGCAATACCGATAATTCCAAAAGTTTTCTTGTTAAATATTTTTGTGTATAGAGGTATAATAAAAACCAAAATACGATTATCATGTCATTAACAAAATAATCGTATTTTGGTTTTTATTATACTCTTCGCAAAAAACGAAGAGCGTACTGCATTTTATAGGCACATTACTAAAACCTGTAACATCGCACATAGAGAAAAAATGTTGTATCACTGTGTTGATGTTCGAATTCTGAAACTTTCAAAATATCCGTCCGTCCGTCCGTCTGTCTATCGGTTCGTCTGTCTGTCACGTTTTCTGTACGAAAACTTAGATTATATTGAAATTTGGACAGCAAATTAACGTTAGCTATAGGAAGAGCTCTATTATTATACTCTTCGCAAATACAAAACGAAGAGTATACCGAGTGTAACAGAATCATGGTATACCCCCTTTTTTCCTTTAGGTTTGAAGATAATTGATTGAAATTAAGGATATACTCTACATACATAATAAGCGGCACTTTTTGACATACAATTGATTTTTTTTCACTTCCGGTTTCGCCGGAAGTGACACTAACTTTCAATTTTTAAATGGAACACCCTATATATTATTGCATTTTTGAATTCTGCGTAATTTTCTGAATCCAACGATGCTAAATAAGTGACATTTCAAACAAATTTTTTCCATAATATAGTTTTTAGTTTTCCATTTAAGTGTGCCGTGACAGTTCCGATTTATTCTGAATGACCCGTGTAATGCTACAAAAATCGGAATCCCGTTAAGAACACTAAATTACGTGATTTATGAGCAAATAAAATTCACCAAAGTTGTTTTTGGGGCAAAACTCAATGTTTTCAAATGGAACCATATCGGTACCGTGGTACCATTTATTAGTACCATTAATAAGGAATTTATTCATATGTCAAAATGTCCCATAAATACAAACAACATTACATCTAGAAGAAAATAAGACAATACGATTTTATTCTAATTACCTTGTCACACATAAGGTGGTTTTGGAATATAAAAAATTAACACGACATTACAACAGTTGTTCAAAATACTACCCATTAACGTCAATGCACTTCTGAACTCACATAGCTGTTTCTCAAAGAACGTTCGCCAATTGCTGGGCCGTTATGCTATTAATTGCTTGTCTCATTCGTAGCTCCAGGTCTTCACGGGTTGTAACGGCGGTAGCATAGACAATATTTTTTAAATGACCCCAAACAAAGAAATCAAGGAGCGTTAAATCAGGTGACCTTGGAGACCACCTCACAGGACCATTCGTCGAAATTACGTTTTCTCCGAATCTTCGTTGAAGGTAATCAATTACTATCCCTGAATTATGGGGAGGACGACCATCTTATTGGAAATACATTCCCTGTCCTAAATATAAAGGCTGGTAACTCATCTAAAATGTCCTCAATCTCATATTCCAGGAATCTCAAGTATCTGGCACCAGTCAGAGGTCTTTCAAATATTGTTGGACCAATGATTCTACTACCGATTATTCCAAGCCAAACATTGAAATTGAACCGCACTTGAAAGTTACCCTCCCCTAATAAATTTTGACTTGTGACCAATATTTTGTATTTTGTCGGTTAAATAATCCCAAATTTGTAAACCTTGACTCGCCCGAAAATAAAATCTGTCCCAAAAAATCATTGTTTGGCTGCACGTTATTATATAAAATCAAATTGCAATATTCCACTCTACGTTCGTAATCACTTTCGTACAAATGCTGGTGCAATTGGTATTTAAAAGATTTATTTATATTGGTATTTGTGCAAAATTCGGCTTACTGTTTGGTGACTGATGTTCAGTTCAAACCCAACTTGCCTTAGAGAAACAGTCTTATCAACTTCTATTCGAGCCAACACATTTATTTCCGCTCCTTCGTCAATAATGAAGTTTTCTTCGGGATCATTGTTGGGCTCTCTTCGGAATTGGTTTTCAACACGTTTAAAATATTTTTTCGCTGGATCAGGATATCGTCGGGCATAAAGGCCAATAGCTGCAATTGCATTTTTTTTTACTTTCCCCATAAATTATTAACATGTCCACTTTTTCATCCCTTGTATAAATTTGCGGCATTTTGGGCACAATTAACAAGAACTTTAAACAATTTTTAAAGACACAATAAAAACACTGTTAAACCAACAAATGTTTCACAAGCTAAATATTTCATTGTATTCAAAGCCACCTAGTTACCTCTTAACACTTAATTAGAACAAAATTGTATTTTCTTATTTTCTTTTAGCTGTAATTTTGCTTGTATTTATCGCACATTTTAATACGACATATGAATAAATTCCTTATTAATAGTACTACTAAATGGTACCATGGTACCGATATGGTTCCATTTGAAAAAATTGAGTTTTGCCCCAAAAACTATTTTGGTGAATTTTATTTGCTCATAAATCTGAACCGCCATGGCACACTTAAATGGAAAACTAAAAATTATGTTATAAAAAAAACTCATGTTTGAAATGTCACTTATTTGGCATCGTTGGATTGAGAAAATTATGCAGAATTCAAAAATGCAATAATATATAGGGTGTTCTATTTAAAAATCGAAAGTTAGTGTCACTTCCGGCGAAACCGGAAAAGAATCAGTTGTATGTTAAAAAGTGCCGTTTATTATGTATGTGGTATATCCTAAATATCAATCATCTTCAAAACTAAAAGAGAAAAGGGGGGTAACCATTATCACATCCGGTATTGCATTCTATCGGCACAAACCGGTAATATTGTTCGTAGAGAAAAGATTTTCATATCACTGTATTGGTGATCGGATTCTGAGCAACTTTCAAAACGTCCGTCCGTCCGTCCAGATGTCCGTTTGTCTGTCTGTCCGTCCGTCGCATTTCTTGTAGGCACGATAACTCAAGAACGAAAACTACGATTGTTTTGAAATTTGGACAGTAAGCTAGTATTAGTTAGAGGAAGAACCCTTTGAACAAAATCGATCAATAAATAAGAAAGTTATTAATTATTTAAATTTATTAAATTTACATATTCATGTTATATAATATTGCTACATTGCGGAACCGGCTAATTAGGCTATAGTCCCTAATATTTATCAAAACAACAATAAATATGTCGCACATGCGATAAGATTAAGGACCAAACTTTGGCGGCTTCCATTCATGTCATCTCGCAGTTAGACGGGCCGTCACTCGTTCATTTAACTGCGAAGAGTATCCTATAGAATGTGCAATAATTATATAAAAAGTGCAGTAAATCGGCGAAGAGTATAACGGTTAACTTTTATTTTAATAAGATTGATCACTACATCAAAAACTTAATAATTTTATTGTTATTTTTGAAATATTTTGTAACGAAACAAATAATTTCTGAAACGAAAACAATGCACTCCTTTGGGGAGGGTTATTAACAATTAAAAAAATAACAAAAAAATAATAAGAGAAAATTTTAATGTTCAGATATGAGAAACTTACTATTTGTTACATTGCAAAACCCTCCACTCGTAAGTTCCAATAGCCCCTAATGTTTATAAATCCGTATTATTCACTTTTAAGTTTTTTAAAGTAAATTTTAATAGGAATTTTTAGTTTTATTTATATGATCTAAATTTGATATAAATGAACAATCCTGTCTTTAATATTTAAGCCGATTATCGTGCTAAATTCCATAGTAAGGGTTCAGAATTACTGACCACGATTGTCCTGTTGTTTTTTGTAAAAATGTTTTTTTGTTATTATTAATTACATTTAAAAAAGAAACGCAACATTTGTATATGTTTTGCATTGACATATTTCAAATTAACTCAAATGTAAACAAAAAAATTTAAAAAATTGAGATATTTTTGAAAAAAAATGAGAAAGGAAAACTTTGAAATTTTCAAACCAAACTTCACACTCAGATTCTTAATGTAATTATAAATACTTTTTCCTTATCGTACTTTTCCGTATTTTGATAAATAAGGACATTTCAGGCCATTATAAAATTTCTAATGATATTTTGGAGGTGTCATAGTTGTGACATGACAAATATTTTTAGCAATTTTGTGGCTATTAATCATGCTGAAACCTGTTAAAAAAAATGAATAAAAAAGATTTCAATATGGTGCAGACTTTTTAGCGGAGACGGTATAAGTATGATTTAAATGTTTTTTAGCTATATTGATGGACGTTTAAAACTGTTAGTATTATGTATATCTCCATTTTGGTAAACTGGAGTAATCTGTGGGAAAGGTCTCTTTAAGAATGCAGTAATTTATTAAGGTCACTGGTTCAACAAGAAAGCCACTTATTAATTTTATTAAAGTGGCCATTTGCAAGAGACATCCGATATGCAATATTTATTATTTTTGGCCATAACTTTTTTTTCTTCTTGAGTCCAATGAGGATTTTTTCGTGACCAATACCTACAGTTATACCGATGTACAGTCCCCTTTAAAGAAAATGTAGCTTCATCAGAAAAAACAAATTTTTAAAATTTGGGTTTTCATCGCACTAGGTCATCAACTGTTCACAAAACTGTAAGCGCCGATCTGGATCGTCCTCATTCAATTCGTGAATTAATTGCACTTTGTATGGATGGTATTTTTCTTTTTTCAATAGACGTACAACAGAAGTTTGATTCACGTTATGATTTAAAGCCAGCTGCCTTGTCGAAAGATGGTGATTTTCCTCACTTTCTAGAAGAATATTTAATTTGGTTTCGTTGCTTGTGCTAGGGTGACCAGATCGAGGGAGGTCAGATTCATCATATCTAGCCACCAATCTACTTACAGTGGATCTAGAAATTTGCTTTTCGGGATATTTGGCATTGAAGACATCACATGCTTCCTGATGACTTCTCAGCCTGTCACCATATCCAACCATTATCAAAAGTTCTACGCGTTCTCTATCACTTATACGTGGCATTGCATTCACTAGTTTTACACTGTCTCAGAAGTGACACAAAACTGAGGTACCACACGTGCCAGGAATAAAAAAGTTATCGATGCTTTACACAAAAAGGCCCGTATCTCTCTTTTTGCATAAAATGCCATTTTTACAAAAGAATGGCTCAGAAAATATAATTTTCTTTTTTATATCATCAGAAAGCTAAAGGAATATACCACAAGAAACAGTAGACAAAAATGGCTGTTTCAATTAAAGAAAATTTATGATGGCGTCATAACTCAAAAACCAATGACATCATAAATTTTGGCATAGTGACAAAATGTAGCATTTACAAAACTAAAATCAATCTGTTCGAGGATTTTTTTGAAAAATGACACATATCAATGATATGAATTTTGTGCGTTTCTTTAAGTTCACACTGGATAATCTCAATAGTAAGTTATACATATATTTTTTTAAATATACGTAGGTACTAAGAAATATTATGGCGAAAAATAAGAACATTTTGCTATCGGATGTCTTTCTCACTCTCTTGGAAAGGGCCACCTTAGCACTTTACAATTTTATGATTTGTTTATTTTAATGAATTCTATTTTAAGGTAGCCATTCCCTAGAAAGAGACATCCGATAGGGAAATAGTTATTATTTTTTCCCATAACTTTTTTCTCTTAGTACGTCTATTTAAAAAACTAGAGTACGTAAGTAGAACCATAACAAGACTATTACTATGAATTTTCGCTCAATAATTTCAGTGGTTTGCAAAATAGCTAGATTTAAAACTACGAAATAGGAAGATTTACATAATTTTTAAATTTAAATCTACCCACTGAAATGAGCAAAATGCATAATTTTTTTAAACATCACAGATGAATCAGGGTGTCTACTAAATCTTAATATTAAAATTCCCTGACTTTTCCAGGTTTTCCAGACATTATTTTATCTAAATTCCAGGTTTTTAACTTCTTACATTCGAACAAATATGAAAATATGTATTCACCTCAAAAAAATATAAACAAATTCTATGAAACAATTAGAAAATTTTTTTACATTTTATTACTAAAACATTTATTTTCTAGAACCCAATTACGAGCTGAATTATTTCTACAAAAATTATCATTGTTTTTTAGTCTTTAAAGAAGTCTCCATTTTTTTAATCAGAATTAACAACAACAAAATATATAGAAATAGTGAAATAGTACAAATAAAAAATCTATCTAATGAAGGCAAAATATTGTAAAAACCTCGCAAAAATTAAAAAAAGAATCATCTCTGGGGTTTTAGTAGGTACTAACCTGTAGAATGGAATGATGCATTCTTTGCACTTCCAACCCTAGTAGCACAACATATTGGACCAATATATAAGCCATATAGGACCAATATATGAATATTCGACCTATATTTAATTCCATAATTAATCAATTAATTGTAATCATCACTATGTATCATTGTAATGACTTGTCTATAAACAGTACTGTTTCCCAGATTAATAAAATTATTATTATTATTATTCATATATTGGTCCTATATGGATTATATATTGGTGCAACATTGGTGCTACTAGGAAAGTTCCGGGAAAATTCAAAAAATTTGGAAACACTTTTTGATTTTCAGTTTTTTTGCTCTAGCGGCTAAAATAATGAAAATAGAGAAACAGGTTTTAACCAAAAGTTGTAGCTCGTCTCTTTCTCTACAAAAAAGATCTTTACACATTTTTATCTTACTTAAGCCGTTTAGGGGATAAATCCAGTTTTCCACTTATAGTTTTGAGCCGCTCAGAAATGAGCGTCAAGTGAGAATTCTCCGGGAGTTTCGTACGACCAGACAGATCGATCGATAATTCTTACTATTCGGAGCCGCTAAAAAAATGATGTGGATCTGCTTTAATGTGGAACTAATTAGAAGATGGCTTAGCAAACTTTATACAGTTAATTTATTCATATCTTTGAATTTTATGCATCCTCCCTATTTCTCCCGTAACAATAGGTGCTTCTTCACTGCATGAATTCGATTCCACGCACTTTAGTTTATATTTCGTGAAAATCTCATTGAAGAATGTTAAGAAACAAATAAATTGTATATGTGTTACTGTATAATTGTGCATTTTCTGAACATGTATGAATAATGTAGACAAATTCAAAAAGTACTGCACGCATTTAAAAAACTCTAAAGTCATTCGAAAGAATATATCGTATTGTACTTATAATCCAGAAATTAAGACTGTGCTATTATTATTTAATTAAGATATAGCGAATTAAACTCCAAAATTTGGAGATGACTGATCAATGAGAAATATACCAACTACTTAGATCGCAAGACATATTTTGCTAACAAAAGTAATTGCAATAAAATGTAATTGAATTAATATATCATTATATAAGAATATATTAGCAAAATAAATTATCATTCTAACGGCAAATATATGAATAAATCTGTGGTTCAGCTGTACAAAGTTTACTAAGCCATCTTCTAACAATTTTTCTCTATGATAAAATTTTTTAAGAATTTTGTGATTAGTTCCACATTAAAGCTGAGACTTTTCGCTACATTTTATGTTATTTTAATTTTTTTGGGGCTCTGAATAGTAAGAATTATCAATCGATGAGCCTGGTCGTACGAAACTCCCGGAGAATTCTCATTTTTCGCACATTTCGAAGCGGTTCAAAACCATAAGTGGAAAATTCTATTTATCTTCTAAACCGCTAAGTAAGATAAAAATTGGTAAAGACCATTTTTAGAAAAAGAGACGAGCTACAACTTTTGTTGAAAATTTTTTCTCTATTTATTTTGGCTGCTAAAACAAAAAAAAAACGAAAATCAAAAAGTTTTTCCAAATTTTTTTGAATTTTCCCGGAACTTGGAAGTGCAAAGAATGCATCATTTCATTCTCCAAGTTATTACCTACTTAAATCCCGGAGATGATCCTTTTATTAATTTTTGTTATGCTAAATGGCTAATTTGCCTGTACTACTATTTATATATTATATTTCAACGCAAACTATAATATTAGTTATGCAGAAGCAGAGCCGCAGACATTACCACACAGCGGCGGCGCTGATTGCGGCCAGACTATCTGAACTACCATAAACAATCAACTCTGGAACTACTAGCAATAACTAATAACTGGAGAAGTGCGCTCGCGCATTCATATAGCTATATAAAATTTGTAGCAAGAAGTGTTCATAATCTTCATATTCGAAACATTTCTAACAGATGATTCAATAGTTTGTATTAATAATTATCTGAATGTACAAATTCCAGGTTATACTGCTTATTTTAACAAATTCCCTGATATTCCCAGGTTTTCCCTGACTAATATAAATTCCCTGACAATTCCAGGTTTTCCAGATTAGTAGACGCCCTGTGAATAGATCACTAAAAAACATTATTTTTCCAGTATTTTATTTTTGTTTTATGTTCTAATTAAAGGTTGAAAAAATTATTTACTGCACCTGTCAATTTAACTGCGTTTAAACGGAGAAGTTTCCGCGCTACTTGTGTGTGACGTCATTGGGCACATCGCACCGACGGAAAACGTATTGTGATTGCGAATGTGTACACATTATTTATGTTGTGTTATGGAAAATACAAAGAAAAGTAGCTATAAATATTGTATTGTGCCCAAATGTACAAATATTAAGTACAATAAAAACTCCAGAAAAGTTATTTTTTAATGTGCCTAGACACGATAAAGTTAGGAAGAAATGGTGCAGAACTATGAGTCGAGACGACCGAAATACAGAATTATAGTCATCCTCAAGATTATATTGCTGCCAGGATCATTTTGATGTAAATTTACCCATTAAAACTAATTATTTTATAATAATATTATGAAAATATGTACCTAACCCTAATATTATTGTGATAATTTGTTTACATATCATGGTGAATTTGGTCACTTTCCTATTTATAGGAATACAAAAGTTTACTAACTTCTGTTAAAAGGAACGTTGAATTAAAATGTATAAATGTATAAGAACGGTGGGAATAATGTAACTTCTCGACGTTCTACATATTATCCAGTTATATATTTGTATATACCTATGTATGTCAACAGTTATTTTTACTATGAATATACCTACCTAAAAGTACGTACTTAGTAAGTGACGGGAGGTATGTATTATATAAAAAAGTAAAGCATTCTAAGATGAAAAATATTAATTAATATAACATTAAAACATTGCCTTGTTTACCTATTTTGAGGTTAGGTACATAAATTATTTGTTATATTTAACTACAGTAAAAGGATAAAAATGGGCACAATTGAATTAATGTTTAGAATAATGAATGACACATACCTTGTTGCTTTAGTACCTCCAATTTCTGCACTAATAAAATCAGTATTAGTAGCAAAAAAGTTTGTCATCATAAACACATCAACAACGGGCAAATTGTCACTCTGGCCCCGTAAAAACCCACTGTCCGTCATTTTTACCACTTAATAATTAAAATAAATAAATAAATGAATGATTTCTTTTATGAAAATATCAATACACATTTACAAAACACAAAACAATTTACGATTTAACCCCTTGGCAGATAGACGACCATTAGACATTATGCCGAATGACGTCAGACCAATAGCGTGGTGTTTTCAGTCACGTGGATATGTTCCCATAAAATTTTGAATTTCAAAGTCGTTTCTTTAGGCTACACATTTTTTTTATACCTTTTCTTCATTACTTTCTCAACTTATATAACATATATAACGAAAAAATAATAAATTATTGCATTTCTAAAATTCATGCATGTTGCTCATTATTGAGTGAAAATTCATAGTAATAGTTGTTATGGTTCTACTTAGGTACTCTTATAGTTTTTTAAATATAAGTACCAAGAAAAAAAAGTTATGGACAAAAATAATAAATATTTCCCTATCGGATGTCTCTTTCTAGAAAAATTTCAATAAACTGAGTAAAACAAAATACATGATTTGAAATAATAGAGATACCTATAGATAAATATAATTTATTGATGTTAAAAGTACTCACAAGCCATAACAACAAACAGTAATTGGTAAAGAAACTGAGACGCGAAAATATTTGTAATAAACAAGAGTGTATAAAATAATGTTAAAAGATATAAAATATTGGTAAAAACATAGAGTACCTAGAGTAAGCATTAATTGTATATCACTTAAATTACTATTTATAAACTATAAAAATATAAAATTACTATAAAATGCTTTAGATTGATTAGATTTTTATCCTAAACAATGGTTTCACTTGCTAAATACTTAGAGCATAAATTCAACATGTAGGAAGAAATAATATACAGGGTGAGTCACTAGTCGAGTCACTACCACTAATCTTTGTACAGTCATTATCTCTTCAATCGTTTGAAATTAAAAAAAAAATGTATGAGCTAAAAATTGTAGCAGAACAAGAGCAGTTTTAAAATTATTTTTAATCTGCGTGGTGTTTCACATAGTAGTCGAAAAGATTTTTTTAATCTAACACCCAACATTTTTTATATATTTAGGTATATTTGACTTGCAATTATCTATCCAGGTGTATATCATTCTTGGACTCACACTACGGCAGTATCAAGTAATTCCACTTTTTCCGATAAAGAACGAATTTGCGGCGGTTAACCAAAATCTGCAAAAATAGTAATATTAAAGTATAAGTGGATATTAAGGTCTTTAAAACACGCGCGATTTTTTAGCGCAAGTTATCCACGAATACTCCACGCTATTTTTTTTATTGGTACACTTTGAAATCCTGGTATTATTACTACAAAAAATGGAAATAAGAATTAATAATGTAAAATGGTTGAATTCGTGATGTGACATCAGAATACTTGTCAGTGTCAAGGAAATGAGACAAACAAATATTAATTTTCAATCTGTCACATAGGATTAATTATTGTCACTACAGTTGTTACTGGTTGTTAAATATTTGAATAAAGCTTTTGAAACATTTCTTAGTAATATTTTAATTGAGTTACAAGGTACTCCTGTCAGATCAATAATTAAAAAGTTGACATTTTGACTTCACATTTCTCGGATTGTTGATGTTCCCATGGTAACTTCAAAACGCGCGTTTTTAAAACTTGGATTTAAACACCCTGAGGCGTACTTTAAATAAGCAAAATAGGGTACCAATAAAAAAACATGTTTTCATAAAGTTGATCGTCATTTCATTGTGAATAGTAACGTAGGCCATGTACTAATTTCTAGGCATTTCAAGTCGAATCTAATTCTACAGAGTAGATGGTTCACTATGGTTCAAATGTTTCCATTTTTAAACCATCATAACTTAATTTTTTAAATGGAACACCCTGTATATGTTTACTTAATATATTTCAGCAACGCTGACTACTTGTTTTGGACACTTGCTGAGACATCTCAAGTAAAGAGGTACATTTGAAAAGAACTAGTTATGAAAACAGTTTAAAAATGTAAAAATTGGGATCATCGACTAACATTCTAAGTGAACGACGCGACGGTCACCTTTATGAAGATACGTTTTTTGTAGATTATACTCTTCCTTTACAAATGCATTTATGTCGGAAAAAGTGGAATAACGTGACAATGCCGCAGTATAAGTCCAATAATGATATATGTCAAATATAAATATATATAAAAAATGCTGGATGTTCCATTTAAAAAAATACACGTATCCTCTTACCACCACTATGTAAAACACCCTCTAGATTTAAAAATATACCACTTTTTGATTTCCTATAATTTTGATCTGCGACATTTTTTCAAACTTCAAACAGTTGACGCACTAGTGCCTTACCCTGTATATGTCACAATTTAATTATAAGAAAGAAGTACACGTATTCTATGAAACTAGCAATAATTGACTAAAACGTAAATAAACGAAGTTATTACATTATAATATCTTCTTTATACTTGACAATGTTAAATATGACAAGATTTCTTTCTTGCCACGCACACATTTAATTATGTTGATATTTAAAACATTCACTCCCATTAGTTGCCACCAAATTTTCCAGTAACTTTAAAAAAAATCACCGTGGACACCGTCATGACCTGCACTTCTAATATTGCTGGCTTGGACTTTCTCCCATTCTTTTCCTCCATGTTGGATTTTCATGACTACGACATATATCGTTATTATAAAGACGCACAGCACGAAGCATAGATAAAACCAGGCCTCTGGCATTCTTGTCCAGCTCCTTGGTTGTTTTCTGATGACAACAGTTGACTCAATTTGTAAAAGAACATGCTCACTACTTGCATTGTGAACCGTATCGGTCTGTCTTTCCATTCTTGCCAAATAACTTTCAAAATATCAAATGCTTATCACTCGGCACTTCGTGCTTTGTTGGCACTGAATGAAATGATTTGCATTAACGAGTACGTCGGTTTCTAAGCTTTTGTTCCTGCCGATATGTGCAGATTAGTATAGTTTATATGTATACATATCTTCTGTTCGAGGTGTGATTGTTATTAATAAAGATAACGATTTGCTGGTCTGTAAATTTTATTACCACGAAATGGCTATTGTACATACATTATTTTATAAATATCTTACAGACTTGTCATCACAAAACATATACAGTAAAACTGATAAAGTATGAGCAAGTCTATGTACAGGATGGATTTTTATTAATTGATCACCATTTCATGCAGGGGGTGTTTAATTTGGTTCTTTCTCCCATGTTAGCATACCTACCAAAATTTAAAGCAGTCGTGTACCGCAGATTAATTTTAAGTTTCGTTATCCATTTCTTGGGAATCTCTTGTTTTTTCCCCCCACTTATTTATTGTTGGTCTAATTCTCTGAACTTTTTAGATAAGGGATCGTCTGCATTACATTCCATAAGAAGGATAATATGTCCACTACACAATCCCATAGTATTACTTAGCAGCAGCAATGTAGGTATTTTACGCTTTGAGGTCCTAGGAACCCAAAAAATTGGTTTTTAACAAATGCATGTGTGTGTGTGTGTGTATGTGTGTGTGCACGATAGCGGTGAAACTACTGAACAGATTTCGATGAAACTTTGCATAAGGGTTTTTTTGGTGCTCAGGAGGTCTGAAAAGGTTTTGGACAAGATCGGATTACGTATTATGCCATTTTGACACAACAGGATGTTTATTTTATAATTACTTACAGTTTGTCATCGAACCATTAAAAAGCATTTAAAATTCCGATTTCAACGACATATCACATTTGGCACACTTTCGATTTGGTTTCCGTGAAAATAATTAAAAAACAAAGCAAATGAGAAGCATAAGATCACTTTTCGTCCCGTCACGTGATTTTCTATTCAACAATTATTGAGTTCAGGATTTACCACCACACCGCTGGTATACTAAAAATAGGCCGCTAATTATAGGTTAGATATCCAACCTATAGATATCAGTATGTTTTTAAAAATCAATGATTTCAAAATATTATATGCATCCTAGCAGAGAGGGTTCGTTATTGTTACACAGGTACCAATCTAGAAATGCGAGTAATGCATTAAAAATGAACATAAACTTGCAAAAGTGCAATATTTGAGGTTATGTTAGTCACACAATGCTCGCGCCTGTTTACAAAACACTATGTTATCGAATGCATTATTTTATTAGTCAAAACGTGATTTTGTTATTGATTGAGACGTCAAGATTTGTGCGATTTAAATGTCAATTATTTACAGTAATTTTAAATATTGCTCAGAAAGAGTAAAATAATTAAACAAATGGATACTGACAGTGAAAACGAGATTTCTTTGATGCCGCCAGAGGTAAGGGAAGTTACAGAAATCGCCTCATTAAACTCGTTTCCGGAAAAATTGATAAATTATATATGATGGCGTATGAATCTTTCTTAAATTGGAGAAGTCAAATGAGAAAATATTAAATATTTAATAGTCGTGGACAAAGTGTGACATCCTATTCGCATCATTATACGTGCAGTGCAATTCTATGTCCCGAAACATAAGAGAAGAACAACACTTAATAAACAATATATGTTGATTTTATGTGGTACAAGTGAGAAAAAAGTGCAGAAGTTTGCATGAGGGTTTCTTTAGTGCGCAAAAGATCTGGAAATCTCAATATGTTGATATTTTGTGGTGCAAGTGAGAAAGGAGTGCAGAAATTTGCATGAGGATTGAGGGTTTGTGTAGTGCTCCAAAAGATCTGAAACGATTATAGTTGTGCTCGGATTACGTTTAGTGCCCTTACCGGCTTCAAAGATCCACCGTGGGAGATCCCAGCACTTTTTACAGTTGAGAAACATAAATATTATTGGATTTAATTCACTCCAATTAATCTAAAATTGACCACTTTTGTGCAATCCTTTGGTACATCTGAGTTTTACGGATCGTCTACGATCCCGCCACGTGTGTTTCAATGCCCCGAGTCTAGCCAAGATTATTAACTATAATAAGTATCTTCAAAGTATTAATTTTAATACGACAATCATAGCAAAAATTGCTAGTCTACAAGGTGTGGCCAACTAGCACAGTGTACACTCTCGCCCGCTCTTACAAACTGGGCCCTACGGCATATTTCGTGGCATGCGCATGAGTAAATTTCTCTTGAAGTAGAATTCTTGGGGTGTTTTTAAAAATAGTTTCCCCAATCCACCGAAGCTATTTTGTTACGTAATTTTTTGCGGTGGTAACAGCAAGAGTATGCACCGACTAAAATAAGCTCAGTGGAGTCGGGGTGGTCCGATTTGTGGTATTATTTGCTATTGTATTAATACACAAGATACTTTAAGGGCGCCAAGTGATTTCTAAATGACTACATACCCTTCTTAGTTAACAAAGTCACTAAATTAGGTGCAAATTTACGATAAGCCTTCTGAATAAATCAAGCAACGTACTTAATGATCAAAATAAGGGTTTAATAGGAAAATATATTTACATATGCACATATATATACACTTTTGACAATAATTAATATGAATGACTAGACCAGGGGGGAAGGGAAATGCATCCCGGATATTTCTGGCACCAAAAAAAAACCTTTTACAATGTATATAGGTGACCTACCCTCTCGAGAGTGCGACCCTTTGATAAAGATATCGCAAATTAGAAAGCAAAATAAAATCAAAGCGATCTTTATCTGAATGGTCGTTACACAAATTGTTAAAAGGTATAGCCAATAGGCAACTTTATTCAGTGATGTTGTATGAAGTAACCTTATCTAAGAATAAATTATATCTAGTTTGAAGAAATAGTGGATCACACCAATAAAAGGGTAAAAACGTGATTTAGATAAGCAAATTCTTTTTGTAATTGTTTACCGAAACAGGTTGTACTAGACACATCCACTATGTGGTACTTATCGTATTCTTTCCTTGTCCGTCTCCTCGCGATGACAGGTTACCACCCCGGGTTTGGCCTTCCCCAGAACCTCCACAGGTACCAAAAAGAATCAACAGTTACTCCCCCAACTAGGCCATGTATAAGGACGACACCCAGTATATATGTAGCTATATAATTCTCTTTCATATAACATCGATTCACTTTATTTATGGACAACAGTCTTAAAATGACACCCTGTCACGAAGCTAAACCAATAGGAATAAAACGCCTAAAAATTAGAGAAACAAGTGTTATTGCTAGACCACTGATAAAAATTAAATAACAACAATGGATGGAGTGTAACACTCACCTCTAGTGCGAATTATACCCTATGCAATTCTAGAGACGTTTTTATACTCCTCACCATCTGAGAAAATCATCCCTTCTAGGATCAAAGACAGCCAAAGTTCCATACACCATACAACAACCCAAATGACTCGTCTTTTATATGTGTGATAGTGCATAAGCCGTATATCACGATATTTATAATAATTTTGCACTATACACACGTCTTCTCTTTTTACAAAATCACGCCGGCGGTCGAACAAACTCAGCCGCTCGGATCGATAAGATTTCTTGTTCCTTTTTTTTTTCCTCATCAAATCGGTTTTTAAATTAACTGCTATACGCAGTTGTACATAAAACAGATAGATGTCTCGACCGGTATTAAAAGTGAATATTTTATATGAACGAAAATATCTAAGAAAATATATACAAATCTACACCAAAGCAATAACCATAATTGTAAATGTATTAGTTACGAGAATAGAACATAGAACTGGTAAATAAAATACGTATCAAACTCCCCCCTTACGTACCAAAAAAAAATTTTTTTTTTTTTTTTACTTTAATTGTTAACCTTGATGTCTTTCACATGCCAGTTACCTAACGACTTACCAGAAATTACATCTTTCAGCTGATAAACATTTGGAGAAATTTTCTTAGCAACTTTGCATTTTATAAATTTAGGAGCTAACTTTGACGAGTAATAATTAGCAGCATCCGACTGCGTATAATTTCTTTTCCATACGATCTGATCGACTTCCAAAGACAAGGGCCTTCTTCGTAAATTATACCTATTAGAACTTTGTTCGTATGCACTAACTAAACGACTTTTTACTATATTACACATTTCCTGGAGCTCTTTTACATGACTCGCTAAATTATTTCTGTCGCCGAAATCAATCTCCTGTCCATCACTTACGGTACCAAATTTATTATGCATTTTTCCGGATGGGATCAATTCGCGGCCAAAATTTAAATATGCCGGACTGAATCCAGTCACTTCATGCACAGCTGTACGAAGAGCGAAACCGAATTTGTGCAGATTTTCATCCCATAACCGATGATTATCTTTTATATATGATCTAATCATAGTTTTAATGACCCGATTAACCCGTTCCGTAGGATTAGCTTGTGGGTGATAGTTCGCATTAAAAATAATTTTAGAGTCATAGGAAGATACTAATTTACGAAACTGTCCACTTACGTACTGACGCCCGTTATCACAGATAATGCGTTCTGGTACACCATATACCATAAAAACATGTTTCTCCATAATGTCCACTACTGCTCGACTAGTGGCAGATTTCACAGGAAACAACAACACATATTTTGTAAAAAGATCGGCAACTACAAAAATAAATCGATTTCGTTTTTTACTAAGGGGAAGTGGACCAATGAAATCTGTACAAATAACTTCCCATGGATGAGAAATTACTCGTTTATTCATAACACCTTGTGGCGATTTCTGTTCAGGTTTTTGGGATTTGCAAACTTCACATTGGCGGACGTACCTAGCAATGTCACAGCTCATTTTTGGCCAATAATACCACATAGCAATACGATTTTTAGTTTTGAAATATCCTAGATGTCCAGAACTTGGAGCATCATGATTTTCTAGAAAGACAGCATTACGTAATGATTTAGGCACAACTAATTTCCAGTCATGATCCTCATTTAACGAGAATGTTGTTTTAACTAACTTATAAATTTTCCCTTCTCTAATACACCATTTCGGATACTTTTGTGGATTGGACCTAATTTCCCCTAGCAGATTACGATACCATTCATCATGATCATTTTCGCTGACTTCCACATAAGCTATCGCTCTAGAAAGAGCATCCGGCACCACATGGGATTTACCTTTCCTATGTATGATTTCAAAATCATAGCTTTGCAATTGCAAGGACCAACGTGCTAGACGACCAGAGGGATTTTGAAGTTTATGAATCCATAATAACGAATAGTGATCGGTGATGACCTTAAATCGTACTCCTTCCACGTAACAACGATATTTCTGGATTCCCCAAAGCACTGATAAGCACTCGAGTTCCGTCGAAGAGTATTTGGATTCTTGAGTAGTCAATGCCCTACTCGCATACGCAATTACATGCTCTCCATCGTCAAAATTTTGAGTCAAAACACAACCTAAACCTACCAAGGACGCATCACACTGCAACACGAACTCTCTAGAAAAATCTGGACGAGACAGAATAGGGGCAGACACTAACAACTCTTTTACTTTCAAAAATGATGCTTCCGCTTCAGAAGACCAAATAAATTTTGTATTTTTCCTGGTAAGTTTAGTCAACGGAGAAACCAAACTTGCAAAATTAGGTACGAATCTCCTATACCATGAAACTAAACCAACAAACCGCCTGACATCTTTTACACATTTTGGAATGGGATAATTAAGCATGCTTTCAACCTTACTTGGATCAGTTCTAAGACCATGTTTGTCAACTACATAACCAAGAAATGTCAATTCCGATTTTACAAACTCACATTTCTCCTTATTAACCGTAAGACCAGCTAAAAGTAACCTATTGAAAACTTCTCTCAAAACACTTAAATGAGTAGGAAAATCTTTCGTTGCAATGATTATATCATCCAGATATATAAAAACAGATTCTTGCAAGTCATAACCTATGACGGTATCTACAAAGCGTTGCATTGTTGCCGGAGCATTATGCAATCCAAACGGCATACGCGTGAATTGGAAGAGACCTTTACCTGGAACAGTGAATGCCGTTTTCTCTTTACTACTTGGATCTAATGGAATCTGGTGATATGCGCTTTTCAAATCAATCGAACTCAGAACTCTCGCATCTTGCAATCTATCTAAAATACTGTTTATATAGGGTAAAGGATACGCATCTTTCTTGGTAACCTGATTTACCTTCCTAAAATCAATACAAAAACGATATTCATTATTTGCCTTTTTAACCATAACAATTGGACTAGACCAAGCTGATTTAGATGGTTCTATAACTCCCAAACTAAGCATCTTATCCACTTCTAAGTTTATTAAATTGTTAATATAGGGAGATACAGGATAATAACGTTGTTTTATTGGAATTGCATCACCCGTATCTATACTGTGAAAAACGCCTTTGGCACATCCTAACTCTGCCCCCATATGTTTAAAGAAATCGCCAACTATAATATCTAATTGATGTCTATCCTCTACACTAATAGTACATAACCCAAATGAACTAGCAGTATTCCCAAACTCCCAAGAAAATAGTTCAGAAAATCTCGGTATTATGTCCATATCTTTCCAAAAGTCTATACCTAGGATTATATCAGCTTCAACATCAAGAACAACTAACGCCTTAATAAACCTAACCTTACATTCTAATTGTATAGGTAATTGCACTAACCCCAAGACACTACACATATTACCATTTGCCACCGTAACTGATGAAGTATTTTTTTCTAAATTTACTACATTTAAATTCTTTAATTTATCCCAACCTGATCTACCTATTACGGTTTGACTTGCTCCCGAATCAAGCAATCCAAAAAAATTTAACCCATGAATACTAACCTCTAAATATGGGCGTGGATCGTTTTTTGCGGACGAAAATAAATAATCTATTCGAGATTTCTTATATTGAAGCCCTACAAAATTGACCCAGGCATCCCACGAACTATCTACCGGCTTTAAACGTGAGATCGTTGACCGGCAACCTGACGATCTCTTACGCCGTTTCCCCGATTACAACTACATGTATATTTTGTGACATCACGTTTTCCGCAACGAAAACAAAATCTCCGGTCCCGATGTTTTTTACATTTACTAAAATTATGACCTACCTCATTGCAATTCCAGCAAATCACACTATTTAAATTTTCAACCCTATTTTTTGCTGGTGCCGAACCGCTCCTACTGGGACCCGCTAAATCTTTTTCTAGAAAATGTAACCTTTTAGTTACTGGACGACTAGCAGCCAAGTTCCTCGTCTTCTCTAATTTTTTACATTCGCTTAACAAACCATTAACACAGTTAATATTATAGAGGTTCGAACCAAGGCCATGAATATAATAAGGGTCAATGTTTTGACGTAATGTTTCTAATTTTTCTGCTTCCGAAACTGGATGCGATAATCGACCAAATAAATTTAACATGCGAGCAAAATAGGAACCAACTCTCTCGTGTGGATCTTGAACACTATTACGAATTTCATCTTTTAAATCTTTCTCAAAAGTAAAAGGTAGGTATTCCTCTTTTAAAAGTTCTATAAAATGTGCCCACGATCTAATATTAGCTTTAACTAACCGATGCCAAATTAACGCTCCTCCTTTTAACAAGTCCGTTATGGAATTTTTTAATTCGTCGTCTGATACACCCCGTGATAACCGAAACTCTTCAACGCGTTCAATGAATGCATTTACGCTTAACCCATCTTTATCATTCGCATCACCACTAAAATATATACCCCATTTATGCACGGGCACATAACATCTAGTATTAGAATTACAAACCGGTCGTGGATTTGAACTTACATCTACTGAGACAGTGTTATCTGTACGAGGAATCCCTTCACCTATTAATAACTTGTCGTCCAAATTTTGCTCAATTTCACCTAACTGATCTCTAAGATTTTTAATAGAATTTTGAAAACCTGCTTCATCCTCAGCGGGTTTTAAACGAGCTAATCTACTATAGACATGCTGTAATTTCGTAGTTAAGTATCTATGTTCATTGCTATTTCGTGTAATATCTTTTGAATTCAAATATTCGTCCAAGTGAATAATTTTATTATTACAAATTGTTATTTCAGAAGCTATGTCCGGATTATAATTTTCCGGTGTAATTAATTCGCCTAAGGTCTCATTGCGCATATCATCCCTTAATTTTTTCCTCATCTGTTCTACTGTCAATGACTGAATATTTCTAACACCTCTTACATCCATTTCAAACTGCAATTCCTCGCGATTTAATCTATTAACGTCCATATTGAGATGAAATTTTGAAGTAAATAATCAGGATATGAAAATATATTCAAATTTGTGAAAATAATTTGACCTGAAATTTTACCTATTTCACCCGTACTAATAGAATAAAAATGTATAAGTACCAAATAGTGAATATTATTTCCTCAGTAACAAACGAATTACTAATTTTAATGATAGCCTGTTTTTATATTACGTCTACGAACTTATAAAACAAAAAAAAAAAATAATAATTTACTCTATAATTATCGGATGAAACAACAGGCCGAAATTTATATTTTAAGGAGCATAGTAGGCAAGAGATAAATCACGGTGAATTACTAAACGCAAAAAGAACCAACAACTTATCTGAAGTACATAGAAAAATAAGAAAAAATAAGTACGTTATTGCTGGCAACCAGGTTTCTTATCAGATGTGATCCAGTAAAAAGTACAATTACCTAAACCTAATATCTATAATCAGCTATCTTAAACCCCACACACATTTTGGTTATTACGAGAAAAAACAAAAATATTTCACTACAAAAAGAAATATTTCGACAATAATTATCTACAAATAAAACGCACCATTAATAATAACAATTTCACCAACATGAATAACACATAAAAATATTCCAAATATGTTTAAAACATTTAAACTTTTCAAGTTATTTATAGTATTATACTATGTACTTAATAAGAATCATAAATTCCTATATTAAATAAATATATATTCCTAAACCCTTTACAATCTCACTAATATCAATAACAAGGCCCCAACGTCATGGGCGGCAATTTGACTGTTACGTAATTTTTTGCGGTGGTAACAGCAAGAGTATGCACCGACTAAAATAAGCTCAGTGGAGTCGGGGTGGTCCGATTTGTGGTATTATTTGCTATTGTATTAATACACAAGATACTTTAAGGGCGCCAAGTGATTTCTAAATGACTACATACCCTTCTTAGTTAACAAAGTCACTAAATTAGGTGCAAATTTACGATAAGCCTTCTGAATAAATCAAGCAACGTACTTAATGATCAAAATAAGGGTTTAATAGGAAAATATATTTACATATGCACATATATATACACTTTTGACAATAATTAATATGAATGACTAGACCAGGGGGGAAGGGAAATGCATCCCGGATATTTCTGGCACCAAAAAAAAACCTTTTACAATGTATATAGGTGACCTACCCTCTCGAGAGTGCGACCCTTTGATAAAGATATCGCAAATTAGAAAGCAAAATAAAATCAAAGCGATCTTTATCTGAATGGTCGTTACACAAATTGTTAAAAGGTATAACCAATAGGCAACTTTATTCAGTGATGTTGTATGAAGTAACCTTATCTAAGAATAAATTATATCTAGTTTGAAGAAATAGTGGATCACACCAATAAAAGGGTAAAAACGTGATTTAGATAAGCAAATTCTTTTTGTAATTGTTTACCGAAACAGGTTGTACTAGACACATCCACTATGTGGTACTTATCGTATTCTTTCCTTGTCCGTCTCCTCGCGATGACAGGTTACCACCCCGGGTTTGGCCTTCCCCAGAACCTCCACAGGTACCAAAAAGAATCAACAGTTACTCCCCCAACTAGGCCATGTATAAGGACGACACCCAGTATATATGTAGCTATATAATTCTCTTTCATATAACATCGATTCACTTTATTTATGGACAACAGTCTTAAAATGACACCCTGTCACGAAGCTAAACCAATAGGAATAAAACGCCTAAAAATTAGAGAAACAAGTGTTATTGCTAGACCACTGATAAAAATTAAATAACAACAATGGATGGAGTGTAACACTCACCTCTAGTGCGAATTATACCCTATGCAATTCTAGAGACGTTTTTATACTCCTCACCATCTGAGAAAATCATCCCTTCTAGGATCAAAGACAGCCAAAGTTCCATACACCATACAACAACCCAAATGACTCGTCTTTTATATGTGTGATAGTGCATAAGCCGTATATCACGATATTTATAATAATTTTGCACTATACACACGTCTTCTCTTTTTACAAAATCACGCCGGCGGTCGAACAAACTCAGCCGCTCGGATCGATAAGATTTCTTGTTCCTTTTTTTTTTCCTCATCAAATCGGTTTTTAAATTAACTGCTATACGCAGTTGTACATAAAACAGATAGATGTCTCGACCGGTATTAAAAGTGAATATTTTATATGAACGAAAATATCTAAGAAAATATATACAAATCTACACCAAAGCAATAACCATAATTGTAAATGTATTAGTTACGAGAATAGAACATAGAACTGATAAATAAAATACGTATCAATTTGATATAATTATTCGATATCAACGTTTGCAGTGTATATGTTAAAATACACCTGTGTAAAAAAAGTATACATTTCCATAAGAAAAATTTCGAGAAAATTAGTAAAATATGGCAAACTTTTATTTCTGATTCAACATAGTTAGCCATGGAAACAATTGAATTTTGACATTGTTAATAATGTAAAATTAGAAATACTGTTATTTGTGATTATGTTATTAGTTTTTATTTTATGGTATACTTATAATGGATTTACACTAATGTAGAAAAATTTGACCTTCACCAAGTATGCACTTTCATAAGAAAAATTTCGAGGAAATTAATAAAATGTGATAAAACTTCATTCAATGTTTTTGTTTCGGAATCAACATAGTTAGCCCTGGAAACAATTGCATTTTAACATTGTTAGTAACGTGAAATTGAGAATACTGTTATTTGTGACTGTGTCATTAGTTCTTATTTTATGCTATACTTATAAACAGATTTACACTAATGAAGAAAAATTGGACATGATATTAATTTATGGACAATTCAAATAAATAATAATTACCAATAAAAAGCTACTAACACTTAAGGGAACTAATTAACAATTAAGAAAACAGAAACATTATTTATTACTTCACATGTTCCTCCGTTCGCTTCTAAACATAAGTGCCCTCCGTTTATCACGCCTTGGATACATACATGTTCAAGAACTTCAACATTTAATCAGCGACATTCAACTCGTATTCTATTTTCAAGATCTTGACGTCATTTACATAAGACCAAAGGAAAAAATCCATTGGTATATGATCCGGAGATTTGGAAGGTTTGTTACAATTATAGCATTATGTGGCGGTGCCCCATCTTGTAATATCATATTTTACCGACTACGTAATGGAACGTCTTCTATGAATTTTAACAATTCTCTTGAAAACTGTAGATATCTTCGTTAAGTGTGCCTTCGTGAAGCTTTGGCCCTGCAAGTTGTCCGTTGAGAATTCGGCACCATACATTAATATTGGAAATTAGTCTCTCAAAGCCACTGAGGATTATCCTGATTATCCAGTAATGGTAGTTATGTCGATTGAGTAATCCATTATTACGGGAACGGAATCCATCTGACCACATGATACGATCTAAGATAGTCATTTCATGAGCATCTGCCAGACACGATACAACATATAGACTCCTCTCGTAATCTCCACGAAGCAAGCTCTAATATAAATTTATTTTACGTGGTGGCAGTTTATTGTCTTTCAGATTTCCTTGAATTGAGGGATATGAAATGTCAGTCTCAACTGTATGTTCTTCATGTCGTGCAGTTTTGGGTTTAAAAATGTTTCTTTTTTTTCACAAAACTTCCACTTTCACCCATATTTCGCAAACAACACAGAGAGAAATCGCTTTGGAACATTTTGCACAATGTTGTGGAACAACGTCTTGTTGCAATTTTTTAAACAATTGTAAAATTTTAAGGCACAACGTTATATAGTTTTATACATTTTAATTGTGCATAATTCTTGTGCGTTTTATTTATCCAATATAAAGATTTAGTTACGATGAATTTATTGGAAACTTCGACCAACAAATTGGCGAAATTTAGAGTTAAATTTATTTATTTTTTCTCAACAAATCATAGCAAATTTAACTTAGTTAATTGTTAATAGTATCCTCAGACTATATATTTTGTTGCCATTCTATTTATAATTAGTTTTAAGTAATTGTTTAAAGAATTTGCATAACTTGTGTAACATAAAAGTCTGATTTTATTTTATAAACGGTTGTTGACGAACTTCTGAAAGTAGGAGTCCCAATATATTTATTTCCGCTGAACAATAATAGTAATCTATGCCGCCCGCACAAACTGCACAATTTAATGACATACTATTCACAATCAGTTTGGTGATATTGTTTTAAAATTTTGCATAATTGTTTCATTTGTTTCACGTAAAGTTTATTGGTTAAAAATTGTACTGACTGCGCCGGCCATGCTACGCATACGCGCAGGCAATTACACATCAGATCCAGGCAGTGTTGCCGATTGGCGGATAATTATCCGATTTGCGGATAATTTAGGAATGTGGAGGATAATTTTCTCACCCTGTTAAAAATCAGATAAAAAACGGATAATTTCTATCCAATTATTTATTATATATGTCTTGCAGTGTTGAATGAAGATTTGTTTCGTGTAATAGTGAATAATCGTCGAAAATTCTCCCCTGCTCTTAAAAAAATTTTTTGTAGAGAAATCGCCCCCCCGCTCTCAAACATTTCGACCGAGGGTGAAAAAACGTGCATCAGAGAAATCGAATATTCTTGGACATTTTCGGATATTTTCATGTTAGTCGGCGGATAATCACAACTAATATCATCGGCAACACTGGATCCAGGTGATATTTCGTTAAGTGAAGACGTACACTTCCGAATTATATAAGTACATTTGTGATGGAATTTGTTGAAAAAATATTAACCGAGTGGGGTTTCCTAGATCTAATTCCAGCATTCACAGAGGTAAGTACTTCACACAGAGTTACAGATTTGCATATATGTTCTCTTAAATTAACTTCGTTAACATATAAATATAAAAATGGCGTCTTGTTTATATTTTATTAAACGAGGATAGATGCGTTTCTAATTATTCAATATATTTTTGTACTAGTTGGTTGCCCATCCTTAGAGACGAAGTAAGTAAAAATAAGATAAATATAATTTAATGTCTCACGTGACTATGGAAATACATAAACAAAGAACTGTCATGGTTGACGGCCAAAAAAGTTTTGAGAACGGAAGTAGATTCTCTTCCGAAACGTTAACTACCTATAGCTTTGATTTTCAGTTTTTAGTTTATAACATTGTTCTAGTTTATATATTTTTAGGTGTGAGACCTTTTGAAACAGTCAAGTACTCAAGAACCAACCTCTGTCTGATCCGTTTGGCGCAGAGGTTTTTTTCATTAAAATTTTTAAATATTTTTCAGTGGCAAAATACCCAATAAAAAGTAAGAAAATCTGAATATGCCACAAATAAACAATTACAGACAATATGTCCCTCTCATGATGCAATACCCTGTGTAAAATTATTCGCGTTTGCCAACTCAAATGCCGCATCTGGTATGTTAACATTATAAATTTAATTTTAAAATATGCTTCCTATGTACATATAATTATTACACAATAGTAAACACATATTCATAAAATGTGGGGTTGCCAGGAATTATACGAACGTTAGGAGTGCAACACATGTGGAAATTCAGTTAATGAATATTTCGTGAAATTGTTTGCTCACGTTTTGGTTACATAATATAGGGCATGTATCGATATCCTAGTTCAATGATGTAACAGCAAACCAAGCTTTTAGGAAATTAATTTTAAAAGTTTGTTACTTTTACTTTTCGTAGTGTCTCAAATAAAATTAAAAATAAATTTATTTTAAATTCAATATAACATACCCTCCCGAATACTCGTCGGAATTTAAGGGGCAAATGGGGTAAATCCACTGGTTCAAAATTGCATTACTCATTGATACGAGTATTTGAGAGTCTCCCAAATACTTGTAGAGTAAAAAAACCTTAAAATAACATTTGGGTTAGAAACTATGCCAGAGTTGGCAAAGTATCAGAGCCATACAAAAGAAAAAAAAATCTGGCCTTGGGATCCGACCATGTTTACTACATGTTTTTGGGGTCGCTGAATCCGAATCCGAGGTATGTTTAACTCCATCACATCAGGATTTTGTCATAACCTCAAAAAACCCATAATTTCGGCATCTCTTCACATAAATCCCTGTAACTTCTTCTAAACAAAAGTGACCCCTCTTTTATACTAGATCGATTGCAAATTAAATTTCCAATCCGACGATGTGTGGCACGATATATTTCCTGAGCTTTTTAAGTGAGATATCGGCCGCCAAAGTGAGAGGTCCGAGGATTTTGCTTCTTAAGCGACACGGCCCAACTTCGAGGGCCATTTCTACCAAACGTAAGTTAGCAAAAATCTAGAAAAATTCAGGGGTATGTAGAGTGATGTAAGAAATCGTTTGGCGCAAATTGGAGGTTGGTGCGCGGCTTGGTTTTCGAGATATGGCCGCTCAAAATCACCGGAAGGAGAAAATTTAATTTTTTTACCGCTTCCCAAGGCTATATCTCGAAAACGAAATGAGACACAGCTGAGGTTTACGCCATTCGATTTCTCTCGCTTTCCTACATGCCTTTGAATTTTTTCAGATTTATGCCGGCACTTTCATTTTTTTGGAAAATTTCTAAGGTAAAGTTTAAACGTGAATTATTTATTATTTGTTTGCTTATAGTAATGAAACATATTCTTTATAGAATTTTGCAAACAGCGGAAAGAAAAACTATGTATGAGAACTAAAAGAAAAACTATATGTAAAAATATTAATGAAATCTTTGCATTCTTTCGATAACCTGACTTCTGGATATGCTAACAAGTAAAAATTCTTATTTGCCATTCTCATTATAACACTAGCATCCAACATAGTCCCCTACGGCTAGGTAGGTTAAACTAGTATCTACATGATCCCCTACGATATGTAAATTCAGTTAAAAATGAGAACAAGGCCTGAAATTAATTTATTTACCTACCTTGTCTTTTAATTTTTTTTCATTCCAATGAATTATATTTTCATAAAATCTCATTCCGTTTCTTGGAAATGCTTAGTCTTTGAAACGTTTTTCGTCCTTATTGTGGACTCATCAGAAAGCCCAAAGCCACTCATAACGATGTTCCATGCAAAACTAAGGCAATATCCATGAATAAGTAGAAATATTTATATTTGACATTGACTGATAAAAAACAACAGATCTTCACCTATCTATTTGCTAACTAGTATTGGAGCCTATATACTCTATGCATGTTTAAAAGAGAATTATTTATTATTTGTTTGCTTATAGTATGAGTGGCTTTGGGCTTCTCTGACGAGTCCACAATAAGGACGAAAAACGTTTCAAAGACTAAGATTTTCAAGAAACTGAATGAGATTTTATGAAAATGTAATTCATTAGAATGAAAAATTTTTTAAAGACAAGGTAGGTAAATAAATCAATTTCACGCCTTGTTCTCATTTTTAACTGAATTTACATATCGTAGGGGATCATGTAGATACTAGTTTAACCTGCCTAGCCGTAGGGGACTATGTTGGATGCTAGTGTTATAATGAGAATGGCAAATAAGAATTTTTACTTGTTAGCATCGAAAGAATGCAAAGATTTCATTAATATTTTTAGTTCTCATAGATAGTTTTTCTTTCAGCTGTTTGCAAAATCCTATAAAGAATATGTTTCATTACTATAAGCAAACAAATAATAAATCAATCACTTTTAAACATGCATAGAGTATATAGGCTCCAATACTAGTTAGCCAATGGATAGGTGAAGATCTGTTGTTTTTTATCAGTCAATGTCAAATATAAATATTTCATACTTATTCATGGATATTGCCTTGGTTTTGCATGGATCATCATTATGAATGGCTTTGGGCTTTTCTGATGAGTCCACAATAAGGACGAAAAACGTTTCAAAGGCTAAGCATTTCCAAGAAACTGAATGAGATTTTATGAAAATGTAATTCATTAGAATGAAAAAATTTTTAAAGACAAGGTAGGTAAATAAATTAATTTTAGGCCTTGTTCTCATTTTTAACTGAATTTACATATCGTAGGGGATCATATATATAATAGTTTAACCTGCCTAGCCGTAGGGGACTATGTTGGATGCTAGTGTTATAATGAGAATGGCAAATAAGAATTTTTACTTGTGAGCATAACCAGAAGTCAGGTTATCGAAAGAATGCAAAGATTTCATTAATATTTTTACATACAGTTTTTCTTTTAGTTCTCATAGATAGTTTATCTTTCCCTTGTTTGCAAAATCCTATAAAGAATATGTTTCATTTCTAAGGTAAAGCATATAAAAAATTCAGAAGTATGTAAAAAGGCGAGAGAAATCGAATAGAGTAAACCACAGCTGTCTCTAGTTTCGTTTTTGAGATATAGCCTCGGGAATCGGAAAAAAAAATCGATTTTCACCTTCCGGTGACTTCGAGCGGACATATTTCGAAAACCAAGGCACGCATCCACCTCAAATTCACGCCAAACAATTTCTTACATGTTTCTACGTACCTCTGAATTTTTCCAGATTTATGCTAGCTTTCGTTTGGCAGAAATGGTCCTCGAAGTTGGGCGGTATCGCTCTAGAAGCGAAATCCTCGGACTTTTCAATTTGGCGGCCGATATCTCACTTAAAAAGTGCCGGAAGAATATCGTGCCCCACATCATCGGATTGTAAATTTAATTTGCAATTGATCTAGTACAAAAAAGAGGAGGGTCATTTTTGTCTTGAAAAAGTTATAGCGATTTATGTGAAGAGATGTCGAAATCTCTTAAATTATAAGTTTTTTGAGGAGATGGAGTTAAACAGACCTCGGATTCGGATTCAGTGACCCCAATTAACATATGGTAAATATGGTCAGATCTTCAGGCCAGATTTTTTTTTTCTTTTTGTGTGGCTGTGGTATTTATGCATATTTAAACTTTTACACGTTGAAGTATTTGCATCTTGTTAGAAAAAAAAATTACTCCGGTCGGAAATATTCCGGAAATCGAAAACGCCGAGGCCAAAAATGTATTAGAAAATATTTTTGGTTCATGAGAAAGCGTGTTTTGGTACTTAATGCAAAAAATACCATCGGTCATAAAACGTCGGGATTTTAAATTCGAGCGAAGAGAACTTTCTTTCTGTCTGTCTGTCGGTCTGTAAGTTTTTATGTGCGCGCGTTTTCTCAGGAACGATTCACGATACTTACTTGAAATTTGATACACATATGTATCATGAGGAGATCTGAAACTAGATTATATTTTGCTAATTCCGGTGAAGGTTTGGGGGTAAATAGGAGTAAATAAGGGAAAATAAGTAAAGCAAGCTGGTAGGAGTACAAAATTTGGGATTTGGTGTATACCCTAGAAGCCGGGGCCTCAAATTTTGTATAATATTTTGGTACAAGTTAGTAAGGGTACAGAAACTTGTAATTTTGTGTATATACCAGCAGCCAAGGCCACAGATTTTTTGTATAACATTCTGAACACCTCCACTCCATCATTAAACGGACTGATAAAATAAAATTGATATACTTGAAATTTGGCACACGTATGTATAACGACATCTGGAAGTGAATTATATTTTAAGATGATTCCGTTGAAAGGGTGGGGGGTAAATAGAGGTAAATAAGTAAAATAAGCTAGTAGGAGTTGAGATTTGGTGTATATACTAGAAGCCAAGGCCTCAGATTTCTTTATAATATTTTTTAATCCCCCACCATGTTCACTCCACTATTAAAGAGGTTGATAAAATAAAATTCAGATATTGACTTGAAGTTTGCTACAAGTATGCATTGTAATGATATCTGTTTGAGATTATTCCGTTGAAGGGATGGGGCTGGGGCAGGAGGGGGGGGGGTAAATAGGGGAAGTAAGTAAAGCAAGCCAATGAGACCAGAAACTTCATTTTTGGCGTATATGCCAGAATTTTCTTCTATGACAACTGCCTCAAATATTGTATTATTAAAATTCTATCAGCAATTATTTCCACATACTAAAGTGCAAATATAGTTAAGATGCCTTCCTTTAAAGAGTCTTGGATGAGAAATCTGGATGTGAAAGTAGTGATTCCTTAGGCAGCGGTTTTTTTATATGTAACTATTCAATGTGTAGTATGCGTAATTGCTAAGAGGCCAGCTGTTAAGGGACAGGTGAGACGCAAGACGAGGTAAAAGGCAGAGCCGGATTATCGATATTGTTCGCTCGATTACTATTTCAATGTAGGTATTATTTGTCAGCGGCGTCTTGTGAAATTTAGATTGGTAATATCTTGGTATTGAGCCATAGGACAAAAGGCATATTTTATATCATGACTACCAAGATAAAATAAAGCAGTTTTAAGGAAAAGAATTCCATGGAAATTTTCGAAAAAAGTTTTAAAAACGAGTTGTTTTTTTGTAAAAAGACTTTTTGAATAGTTAAAAGATTCGACCTTTACTTGGTGATAATTCATGTCAACACTATATAATAATTTAACAAATAAAACACTCAGCTGTTTTTTTAATTTTAACTGATGTATTAGAAACACGACAATTGTTTCGTTAAACATTAGCTTATTGATTGATTGATGGATTGATTGAAGTTTATTTATCTTTGAGACAAATCATATACAAAATATGCATATATGAACACATACATAAATATGTCATACTAAAAAAAAGATATACCTAATCAGTTATAACAAATATACAGAATATTTAGTAGTATTTTGCACAGCAGTAATAAATTCTTCTATTGAATAAAATATATTTTGATGTAGAAATTCTTTTAACCACAATTTGAATCTATTCAGGCTGGTTGCGCTATTTAGATGTGTGCACAAGACTAACGTAATACATCAGTGAGACGGTCCTGACTATTGTTTTCACGTTTTGGCACGCGACTTGAACAACCCGTGACCTTCTGTCTCGCTTTATAAAGTAAGCGGTGAAAGACGGACGATGTTGTCGGCGCCCTTTACCTCGTCTTGCGTCTCTTGCGCCGACCTTTTACCGGTTATGTATACTATACTTTTCTGTATTTCCTTCTGCAAATCTGATTTTCATCTGATCGTTCTTGTTTTATGACTTGCAAATGTAAGCACTGTTCATAATGTGTTGAAATATAAGCTATCTATCTCTTTGAAGTATGCAGAATATTTTATTTAAAAAAATGAGAAAAGTACATTTGGGACTTCCTGACTGACCCAGTATGAAAAATATCGTTAGATCTGATAGCACAACCGCTCGAAACTGACGGCTAGCACGAGAGTTCCTTTAATTAGACATAAATCTCTCGACTGGTGTTTGCTGCAATCAAAACCAAGCCTAAAATGTAATTTTTACACTTAACGCGCCAGACTGTAATTCGTAATCCAGCGCTCGGTGGTAGACATACAGCTCAGAGAATGGTTGTTGATTTGCAATCTGATATTATCCGTATGAAAATAAGGATTTATATAGGTGCTCGACAGAAATAGTCCTTGATTTAAGTGTAACAATATACCTAGCGTATGATGTAAAAATCAAAAATCGATGACGTCACACCTAAATGGATCACTCTGTATATTTCGAAATATGCCCTACTCCGTTTTTGAAAAAATTGATATCTTTTATAAGAGAGCCACGATATTTGGACGACGCGAGTTTAAACACCCTGTATATACTTACTATATGAATAAGTAGGTTATTCACGTCCTAAATTGTATCGACAAACAACTCTGTTACATATTCCATCATTTTACCATCTCATATTTCTGACGTTTTAATTGAGTCAACATTATGAAGCAGTTTGCTTTGTACTGCGCACACATCCGATGTCAGGTAACACAGGCTCTAAAAATTTGGACAGTTGGGATATAATTATAACGTATATTATACGAAAATTATAACACAATACTGATGTTCCGGAACTAATTATACACAACAAAGTAAATAACGTTTAAAAGCTTTTCTCTGTCTCATCAAACAGGGTAAATTAAGCATAAAATTTCGCAAGAATAATATACCCAATTACCCAGGAGTGTTCCTGAAGGGATTCACATATTTCAACTTAGCGGAATATGCAGAGCCGCATCCTGAATAATTGATATCATTTAAAAGCTCTCAGGTAAGTAGTACGGCTGGAAAATGTCTGGGGAAGGAGATGGAGATAACTAACAGAGACGAACAAAAAAGAAAAGAAGTTGTTTATTTAACGGGGAAACTTTTCCCTACCTACAAGCTTTTTAGCGGATATTTCTTAAAATATTAAAATTTAAACTAGTTTTCTTTGTATTACCAAGCTAAGGCGTCTCTCGCTTACATCACTTCCACATTCTTAAGCTTGTATGAAATAGTATTGTTTTATCTTCCTCGTTTTTTGATGTCCTTTATATTGTGATTTATTATACTCATCGCAAAAACGAAACGAAGATTATATTCCATTTGATCAGTACATTTCTAAAGCCGGTAATATCGCTCGAAGAGAAAAGAATTTCATATCACCGTATTGTTGATCGAATTCTGAACAACTTTCAAAATGTCCATCCATCTGGCTGTCTGTTCGTAGGTCTGTCTGTCTGTCCGTCCATCCGTCACGTTTCTTGTAAGCACAATAACTTAAGAATGAAAAGTCTGATTGTATTAAAATTTAGACAGTAAATTAGTGATAGCAGGAGGATGAACAAAATTGATGAATATATAAAAAGTTATTAACTACGCATGTTACAGTCTATTTTCGTATCTGCACATTTACAATTTGAATATCGTAATATGTTAATATAGTATAACTGGTTGCCTACAGTTCGTGCTCCATGTGAGCCACGCACAGTGATGTTAGCAACGAGTTGCTGGCAACGCATTGCTAGCAACGCACTGTAACTGTACCTAATTAGGAAGCGAGTTTCGAACGTCTCGATTATAACCTTTTCAAGACCGTTATTATCAATTAAACCTATTGTTTCGTTAATGGAATTAGGAAATACTGTATTATGTGTGGGATATAGACGTCATTAAGAGAGATTTATCAGATTTGTGGGTTATGTTGTATAGTGTTCATTCGGAACGTACCCATGGACAAAGTTTTAGTCATTCTCAGATTTTGACAGAGGTTTCCGTCTGGGCCATTTTTGGGGATTTTTTCCGTTTGCCGGCTCGAAGAGAAGTTGTGTCACTGAGCACGTGGATAGCATTTTATTAATTTGTTCCTTTAATGGGATTTAGTGCTGTAGTGACAAATTATCAGTATTTTATTTTGATATTTTTATTATTTTCTGTTGGGAAATACTGCTACGGAATTTTCCGGATAAATCAACTTGCTGGAAGCACAGGGCAAAGGAATTCTGAAAGCCCACTCAACATCTAAGGTATACCTCTGAAATCTCTTTAGAAAATAGATTTGTAATATTCGTTATTTCTTTATTGCAGGGCTTTTTGGGTTTTTTGTTCTTTTTGGTTTTCTTGTTCTTCTTGTACCTTTTGTTCTTTTGGTTTCATTTTATCTTGGACTTGGGATGTTTGACCCCACATCTTACCTGTTGGATTTGTACATCTGTATGTGAATTTGGTTTTACTGAAACTTGGTTGGCAAGATATTTGGTAAATTTGGAATCCTGAGTGTACCGGTGAGACTCTCCTGCCTGGTTCCCTTGGAAGCTACGCTCCCCTGGTAGGCCTAGTGGTTACATTTTGAAACCTGCTGGAGGTAAGCGTCTTTGAATTACCTAACGAGGGACCTTATATCACATACCACCTTCTACGTGAGGCGTAGAGAGCCCGTCAGCTTTCTTACGGTACACATTAAATGTAAATTATCAGTACATATTTGGCATATGACCAATTAAGTTTTAGTAGTTTTGAACACCACGCTTACAAATTTTTCACAGTCAATTTAACCTATCGTCACTAAATAGTTCACATTATTTTGTTCATTTCATGTTAATTTTCAGTATTTTAATGTAATCGTTTAAGCTAATATATCTTGGGGGGTCATATTTTGCCTATTAGTAGTTAAGATTTTATTAGTTTTAAGTTATCATATGTTTTGTGTTAGGTTAAGTGTGGGCCACACATAAGTATATCGATTGTGTGTAATGTGATTTCTGGAAATTTGGCTGTAATCGTGCCTAAGTATAATTATTAAATCTGTTATAGTAAGAACCGTATTTGTTTTCACCGGCGTACATTTAAAGCCCCAATTTGTTCGAACTCACTCCCCAGGTACTTGACTAGTCGGCCGGGTGAGCCTCTTTCGCCACCAATTAAATGCAGAGAGGGGACTGCACGTAAAACATAAAAATTTTGTTCAGGGCACAGGGTGACCACCCTACCCTGCTGTATTGCTGATCTATCAGCCTCTAAAGTAATGTTTTTTTACATATTCCCCTTTTATCTGGGAGCCCTGCAACATGCAGAAATGTGTAAATGTGGAAAATAATTAAGGAGATCACAAATGTAAATAGAAAAAGCTACCAATCAATTAATATTACTGACGATCAGAGTGTAGCTATACAGGACGACAAAAGGAAAGCGGATATATTTAATAAATATTTTTTAAACATAGGTCTAGACATGGCGAAAAAAAATGATAATACAAATAATGATACAAATAATGATTATGTAATCAAGGAAGAACACATACCAAATTCTATGGTAGAACAAAACGGAATAATCCTACATTTTGCATAATTAAAAACTGAGTGTAGTTCGGGTATGGATGGAATAACTGCAGGAGTGATAAAAACAGTACATACATTAATAAGTAGTCCTCTACAACATATTATAAATATTATATTCTCTACGGGTATTGTGCCATCACATTTTAAACAATCTGTAGTTATACCAATCTACAAAGCAGGGAGTCACACAAATATTGCAAATTACAGGCCCATTTTACTCATAAATAACATTGCAAAAATTTTTGAAAAATGTGTAAAAAGTAGAATCATACATTTTTTAGATAAAAATAAATTATCAGAATCACAATATGGTTTCAAAAAGGGAAAAATTACTGAAACGGGTATCTATGAATTAATTAATTTTGTAAATAATAGCATGAATGAAGACAAAAAATATATAGCTGTATTTTTAGATCACTTCAAGGCCTTTGATACGGTGTCTCATAGTATACTGATTGAAAGACTTGGCAAAATTGGAATCAGGGGCCTTGCATTAGAGATGATTAAAAATTACCTACAAAATACGAAACAATTTGCTAAAATTAATAATACTCTTAGTGAACCAGGTACAGTTGAAATAGATGTACCACAAGGTACAGTACTGGGCCCAATTTTAATATATATGAATAGCATCTCAAGGTTAAGTAATATCAACTTGAAAATAATATCTTACGCAGATGACACGGTGCTTTTATTCAACAATAAAGACTGGAAATCAGCTAGTAATCAGAGTTCAATTGGGCTTATTACAGTAAAATGGCTTGATCGGAGTGTTTTAACTTTAAATCATCAAAAAACTAAGTTTATTTCCTTCTCACCATCAAAAGCTGGATGTAATCCTCAAAAGTACACAACATTACATACAAATAATTGCAAACATTACAATAAGCGCTCCTGCAGAAACCGTATTGTTTCTGTCGAAAAAATAAAGTACTTAGGCGTTATTATAGACCAGCATTTAAAGTGGAGACATCATGTAGAATTTATAACATCAAAATTACAAACAGTAACCCCTGTATTTTATAATATTAGACATGTATTAAACATCAAACAATTCATTATGATATACAACGCTTTGGTAGAATCTATCTTAAGACATGCTATAGTAATATGGGGGGAATCTATGACTCCACACTAAAATATTTAGAATCAAGTCAAAACAAAATTACAAAAGTAATGTTGAAAAAACCGAAAATATATTCCACAACAAATCTATATAGTGAAAGTAATTTGCTAAATATTAAAAAGATGTATTATGCAGTACAAAGTTGTACTTTTATTCACACTATGAACGAGAAATAGTATGTCAACCATTCTTACCAGACAAGAACAATAACAAACTGCTTCATTCAACAAATACTTTGCACAAAAAGTATTTGCCAACATTTCGTATCTTTTACCAGACCAAAATTCTATAACAAACTTCCAGCAAATATAAGATCCACAATTAATTTTAAAAAAACTGTGGCACTGGCCAGAGAGCATATTCGGAATAATTTTTAAGTATTTATGAAAATAGGTTAAATACCAATAATCTGCCATTTTTCTGTCAACAATTAATGTATACAATTTCAGCCTTTTTCCCATTTTTTTTCAGTCAATACCGATTTTACTTATAGTAACACAATTAGATATACTTTTCAAATGATTTAGGCATAATATTTTTTCTTTTTATTTTGTATCTGTCGTCTACATTGTTAATAAAAATTTAAATTTTGTTTAGTTTATTGTAACACTGAGCACAAAACAAATCAGCCAATTTAGGTGCCCATCTCTTTGTAACATGATACATCTAAACTTAAGTAAATTGAATTGAATTAAAAAAGAACTATTTTTTTATGTTTTGTAATTATAAAAAACATCTAAAGCCAATATTATTTACAAAAAACTGCGGAGAGTCCATGCCAAAGAAGGTTAGAACCTCAAAGGACAAGGGCAGCAACCAAATATGGCAACCTCCCGATGTTGAGGGCGGGGAACACGTTGGTGCTAGTCCCATGGTTCCTACCCCCCTTTGAACTACCCCTAAATTAAAAAAACCGCCTTTTTTTTACGTTTTAATCTCAGGCATGGGAGGGCTTGTTGACTAGGGTTTTTTTCGAAGGACCTAGTTATGTTGGGTAATATTTAGCTATCAGTGATTTTACCAACCGTACGAGTTCAGAATCTTGGGATTTGGTCTATACCGGGTGGCCACGAGTCAATGTACGCCCCCAATATTTTGGTTGTGTTTGTATTTAAAAATTTGGTTTTTGGTACACATAACTTAGACAATAATAAGCTACTTTTAGACTAACAGGAATGAAAATATCACTTCCAGTTGAACCGGAAGTGACATCAACTTTTTTTTCTTAAATGGAATAACTGTATTTTTTTTATGGTTTCTCATTAAGCATTTCTAAGTGCAACAGTTTTTTCAGATGTAAAAAATTCCAAAAAATAAGTGAGATACGAACAATTTTTTAATTTTTTCAAAATGACCGCGTCAGATGAATGCGATGTAAGAAAATTACTAAGTAGGCTATGGAAATTATTAGTGAGGTTGTAGACTTGTTGTAAAGAAGAAAATAGTTGTTTGAATTACTGATAGGTACCAGTATTTTTAGTTTTTGTTTTTTTCAAAAAAACGGAATTTCATTTTCATTTCCGTAGGGGTCCTATGGAATTTTTTTTTAATGGAACTATGTTATTTCTTTTATTAATCAGAAATAATGATTCATAAACTATAATTTTTTCGCCATTAATCATTTCTTAACGATATCCTTCGTAATAATACAAGTATTTTAAAAAAGTAAGCGCCAACAAATCATTTTAATAAGGTACCTATCTACATTTAAATCCAAAATTGCAGATAGCCATGAAAATGACATTCGCAACAATTGAATTAGTCTTGACTTATTCACTAATTTTCTGAAGCAAGTGTATTAAAGTTGTTATAAACAAGAAAATTAATATAAAATGGCTGAAAACTATTCAAGAGATAAAAAAGTTGACATGATCATTATTTATGGAGAGACTCGACGTAATGCAACTAGAGCACAAAGTCTGCATGGACGGAGATATCCAGAAAGAAGACAACCTCCGAGACACTATTTCGCCCGATTGGAGCAACAATTTAGAACTGAACCTAATGTAGAAATTGAAGAAAGATTTATTGTGGATGAAGAAACGGAAATTAATGTATTAGCTTTAGTGCATCTTGACCCAACCATTTCGATAAGACAAATTGAACATGAATTACCAGTTTCCAAAGAATCAGCCAGAAAATTTTTAAAGAAACAAGGCTATCGTTCTTATAAATATCAATTGCATCAATTTTTGTATGAGAATGATTATCAACGTAGAATAACCTTTTGTAATTGGTTACAGTTACGCCAATTAAGAAATGCGAATTTTATCAAAAACATTTTGTTCACTGATGAATCGAGATTTACAAACCTGGGTTATTTAATCGAAACAACACTCGATATTGGGCAATTGATAATCCTCACATTATGAGACAGGGGCGGTCTCAGGAGCGGTTTGGCTTCAATGTTTGGTTAGGCGTACTGGGCGACTATATCATAGGTCCAATAATTTTTAACGAAACTCTAACTGGACCAAGACATCTAGAATTTCTCCAAAATATAATAGTTCCACAGATTAATCAAATTCCCAATACCAATGTTGGCGAGGTTTACTTCCAACAAGACGGGGCTGGACCACACAATGCTATTATCGTTAGAGATTACTTAAATCAATTATTTCCAGATCGTTGGATTGGGACCCATGGTCCAGTCAGATGACCTGCAAGGTCGCCTGACTTAACCCCACTCGATTTTTTTATTTGGGCGCATTTGAAAAATAGTCTACATGACTGGTCCAACCAGAAGCAAGATCTGGAAGAAAGACAGACACGAAATTGCACAAATAACACCTCAACAATTACAGAATGTTAGACGTGCAACGATAAGTCGCGCTACTCTGTATATTAATCATAACGGTGAACAGTTTAAACAATTTTTATAATGGTTTATTATAATTCAGGTTTTAAATAGTTTTGTTATTCTTGGTAATTTATTCATGGTTGTAACGTTATACCTATTAAATTTTTGTTTTGTTTAATTTGTGTTTACTTTTTAAAAATACTTCTATTATTACGAAGGATACCGTTAAGAAATGATTAATGGCGAAAAAATTATAGTGTATGAATCATTATTTCTGATTAATAAAAGAAATAGCACAGTTCCATTAAAAAAAAATCCATAGGACCCCTACGGAAATGAAAATGTAAATGAAATTCCGTTTTTTTGAAAAAAACTAAAAATACTGGTACCTATCAGTAATTCAAACAACTATTTTCTGCTTTACAGACAAGTCTACAACCTTACTAATAATTTCCATAGCCTACTTAGTAATTTTGTTACATCGCATTCATCTGACGCGGCCATTTTGAAAAACTTAAAAAATTGTTCGTATCTCATTTATTTTTTGGAAAAACTGTTGCACTTAGAAATGTATGCTTAATAAGAAACCATAAAAAAAATATAGTCATTCCATTTAAGAAAAAGAAGTTGATGTCACTTCCGGTTCAACCGGAAGTGATATTTTCATTCCTGTTAGTCCAAAAGTAGCCTATTATTGTCTAATTTATTTGTACCAAAAACCAAATTTTTAAATACAAAAACAACCAAAATATTGGGGCGTACATTGACTCGTGTCCACCCGGTATACTAGAGGCCAAGGCCTCAAATTCTTTATGACACATGCCACATCATTCCATTATTGAAGGAGTTAAGAAAATAAATTTAAGCATATTATTGTTATTATTATTTTATTAGTTTGCGTATTTTATACGTCTTAAAACAGTAGCCGTGTCAGACAAGCTAATATTTTCTAGAAGATCATCATTTAACCACAGACATATGCAATTGGTAGGTATGCAGTAAACAAGCCCACAAAACGTTTTACATAAAGCTAGTTTGATTTATGACATAAAACTGCGTACCTCCACTGATACGACTTTTCTTTTAAGAGAATAACTTTTCTTCATGGAATTTAATAAAAATCCTTCAAGAGAACGTCGGAATTTCGTTATAAAGTATTTCATATGTTTACTTTTCAAGAATGTTTTATCTCGTGTTTAATTGCTAAATGTATGTTTTCAGAATAAGAGGATTATATTCAGAACAACGTTGGTAAGTATGTTCAAGTGTCCGTTTTCATTAATTACTGTGTTTATGCAAACCGTGACGCCATTCACTAATATTTTTCAATTATAAAATATTTATAAATGGAGTTATAAGTTCCATTCAGTGTTTTCATTATGGCAGCAATTAATATCAGGACATTACAATGTTTGCTTTTGAATTAACATCTTTTCCATAGCTGTACATTCTAAATATATGGGGTTTTCCATTAAAAAATACCTAGGCTACAATTTTGACAATAAGTAACTCCCCAGGGTATGGGCACATATCTATATGGATGACATATTTGCAGTATTCGTTATGTGTGTGTGTGTTTCCATTATGGCTCTGGTTAAACCAATGAGCCAGATCTATGTGTAATAGTATCGATAAATCACATGTACTCAAAACCCAAAATTAACAGTGATTTTAATATACATTTAAGACATTTCATAAAAGTAAATTTAATAATTTAATTAACAATTTCGAGTATTTTTGGTGCAAATATAAATTTTTTTTTGATTTTTTTTTTAATACATAAGTATATGTTTTTTTTTATTATTATTTCAACATTTAATTTAAAATTTATTTTCATTTTAATTTTTTTTTATTTTGTATTTACTTTCTGTTTTTATTTTCTATTTTTTTTTTAATTAAGTACTTACATCTTTTTTTATTTTTATTTTTTTTATTTTTTATTCATTTTTTTTAATTATTTTTTTGAACTTCATTTTTTGTTTTTTTTTTCAATACATATGTTATTCATCTTTTTTTTTTCTAAACATGGTATTTACAAACATAATTTGGAAAGTTCTACGACTTTGTACATATTCTCTTAAAACTAATTTAAAGGTTACATCATTTACAAGTTGGATAGATCCCTGCAACCTAGATCTGTATATTAGATGCTTTTATATATTTATACATGGAATTGTAAATTAAAATATCTTGGGTGGCTAATAATGTGTTTAAGTTTGTTGGTAGTTTTACACCAAGCCCTATCAATTCATGATACAATATCTCCCTACTTTGCAAATACTGTGGACATTCCAAAATGACATGTTGTAGATCTCCGATTTCATCGCAAATACAATTTGGGTTGTCGGCTTGATTAATCCTATATTTATATTTTAGGCAAAGAGCGTGATTAGACCTAATTCTAGACAATGTTCTAATAAACTGTCAATTGGCGTTGGTGTAAAACCAAGTTTTTTCCTGAATAATTGGTTGTATTTGTTTGTAGTTGTTCCCAGTTGGTATATTTTCATATCTACTTTGCCAATACATATTAAGATTTTGTAAATATTTTTGAGTCACATCAGTTGGGGGGATAATATTTTGTACAATATATTCTCCTGTTGTTGTGGATGATTTAGCAAGTTGATCTGCGATTTCATTAGCTTGTATGCCAGAGTGCCCTTTTATCCATACAATTTCTAAATGTTTATTGTTTAGGAGCAATTGCCTATATACGATAAAAATTTCAGCTTGTATACGATCTATCCTATTGGATGTGTTAGATTTTAATTTATCTACTAAACTCTTACTATCCGTGAATATTGCAAAATTCGTTTCTTCTATTGAGTTAGCATATTCCATGGCTTTTTGTACTGCGAATAGTTCTGCTGTGTATATGGAAGCTAAATTGGGCAGTTTAAATTGTCTTGATTTTTTTGTATTTAAATGATAAAATGCACACCCTGTCTCATTATTTATCCTGGAACCGTCTGTAAAAACATGTTCATAGTTTGGCCATTTTTTTTCGATTTCAGATTTAAATATTTTGTTTGTATGGGGTGAAACCTCTATTTTTAAATAGAAGGTTTCAATTTCGGTTAGAAGATCTTCATAGCAGTATTCGTTATATAAAGGGTACAGATGAAGACAAACTTGTTCTGAAATTTGTCGTTTCACTTTAGTAACATTTCAACATCAAATGGAAGCCTATGGAAGCTACCATTTTTACATACATTGGTAATTATAAATAGCGATAATAAGTTGGAATTTGATATTTACAGAGAAAATTTACAGAAGTTGCAATTTAGCAAGCTTTGTTAAGACATTAAAAATGAACCTGGCTGATATATCTACAAAATCTGCAAAATGTACAGGGGATAGAAATAAAGAGAAGTTTCATAAATTAAACTTTTTTAAGCTGCGGATAAAAAGTACAAAAGTTATACAGCTCCAAGTAATTGTACACAAGTTTTACAAAAACGACGCTAGGCGTTGGTCGACTAATATTTATAATTTTTGCCCAAATATTGATTTTCAGTGTTTTCCGATAATCATAACTTTTTTTACCATTTTTCAACCTCCAAATTCAACTCGGCCAGAAAATTCTCAATAACTCACAGACTCGTCCACATACTGCCAAAAACGCAATTCGACACTTTTGCTCATCAAAACATCAACAGCAAAAACTCATCCCCGACCACCCCCACAACTGCAACCCGGATTCTCTTAAAAATTACAATGGACCAGTAAATATCTCAAAGCACCGAATTTCACACAAATATAAATTTTCAGCTTTCTGTGATAATTATGACGTTTTCCATTTTTTCAACCCACAAATCCAGCCCGGCCAATATTTCTCAAAAACCAACAGATTCATCAACATACTAACAAAAACACAACTTGACATTTACGTTTCTCACCGAAACTTCATCACGAAAAAATAAATTTTATCCCCAACATAACCACCCCCTTCCCTCAAACACATCCCGCATTCTCCTAAAATTGACAGTCGACCCGTAAAAAGTCTCAAAACACCGAATTTCACACAAATGTCGATTTTCAGCTTTTTCCGATAATTATAACTTTCTCCCATTTTTCAGCCCCCAAATCCAATTCTGTCAGATATTTTGGAAAAACCCACAGATTCGTTCACATAATGCTAATAACCCAGATCGGCATTTTTTGCTTATTAAAATATCAACAAAGAAAAATCACCCGGTTAAAAACGTACCTCAACTTTACGCTCCTCCTGTAACTTCACCTCTCTGCATCACAGACTCCAAAACCAGCCCGTACGCTGGTTGATCTTTTTTCCAACTAAACCAAAATCAAATTTGGATCTTTCTAAAAGTATGCGATGTAACAGCGCGAACGCTCTCGTGTCCAAAAAAACATTTCAAACCCAGTATTATCGACCCCTCGAATTTCAAATGTTCCAAACTACAACAGCGAAATTTCCAAGCGTTACATAAATCGTTACTGGATTTGTTAAAATATTTTCAATGTTAAAACATCAGTACTCTAAGATATATCACTAATACTTCACTCAGTGCAAAGTGGAGGGTCTAAATTTCTTGATGGATCGCGTATTAAGTTTCTTTCTAAATGAATAGAGATTTGTCAAGCAGAAAGGTTTAATCAAATATACAGGGTGTCCAACCAAAAGTAGACACCCCAAATACACTCTGTCATTTGGTGAGAAACACTGAAAAAAATATTGTTCATAATATGAATGAACGGCGATTATTAACTATTGTTTCATTGGGACAATGAACTTTTTCATTATTGTAATGACTTGTCAATCATAGATCAATACTCTCATTTATTAATAATATGAATCTACGTTCATCAACATAATAAATATCTGGTTATCAAGTTAATGTAATGTTTTCATTAACCTGAAGAATGCGTTCATTGGAAGAATGAACGCTTTCTTCGTTTTAATGCTGAAAGTTTAATGAATACATATTCATGATATTAATGACGTATTCATTATATTAATGTACTAAACCATCAATTAATGAATTGTACATTGTGAAAACGAACAATGTTATTAACTCAATGAATACTTTACATTATATTTATGTACGTGTTCATTAATATCAGGAACAAAATATTAGGACAGAAATAATGGTCGCCATGATGCTGGTCGGCTATAGTTTGGCACACAGCACGACAGCACAGTAACATTGGTGTAGTGTACCTAGTTTTGCGTTGTAAGGCAGATAAGTTAGTTCCTGCAAACAGAAGTCATATAACTGTGGTGTTTTTCGGTTGACGGCTTTCAGCTTGACGGTAAGTGTTAACAAGGCTTTTATATATACTGTTTTAAATAAAATTTCCATTTTATTGTAGTTAATCCGTTGTTAAATCAAATTATATACTGTGCGGGTTCATTTTAAGGTTAGATTAAAGTTGGTGTACGTACAACAAAACACGCCAAAAATGTTATGCTTTGTGTGCAAAACCAACCACAGTAATTCAGAAAAGCTTGTTAAGCATTTTAAACATTGCCATAACCTAAACACTAATTCGACATTTAGATGCTGTGACTGCGGTCAATGCTTTCAAAATTTATCATCTTTCAAAAGGCATATCCCGTAGATGAAGTTCTTGCTGATGATTGTACAAATGAATGCAACAATGCTTTTATTATGAATTTGAACATTTCGATAACATCAGTCTTCCGTCAGGTACTATTTGTCCAGCACGCATTACTGATGAGGAGATTCAAAATGAGCCCGAGCAGTTTAATTTTGATTCTCTACATAAAAGAGTTGAAAACTGCGTTGGAATTCTTACTTTCGCTACACAATAACGATAATTTTACGAGAAAAGATAAATAAATAAATAAATAAATTTGCTTCACAAAATTTTAGCAAATAAAGGATGCGTCAATACTCTTAAATAAGTCACTATCAATAATGAAGTAAGACCAGTGCATCGGGCGGGTAATTTGACAACGCAGGATATCGATATCGACTGGTTAATTTCTCTCTTGAGTCGATTTTGAATTTTAAAAATGTTTGACTTCCCTGTATATGCTATATCACGTTTGAAAAGTTTAACATTATTTTCTTGGACAGTAGAACTGTTAATAAAGAATACCTCTTTTCGTAAAATTGATAATGAAAAATTTTTCCATATATGTATTTATATTTCTCAATCCCTTTCTGTAGATCGACATGGATTTCAAAGCAGCCTTTAACGGCAAGGACGGATTGCTGAAAGAATGGGATGGGGCGTTCGAAAAAAATTTTTCTTTTTTAATTATTGACGGCCATATAAAAATAAAAATGTTAGACAACTGCTGGAAAAGTTGAAGGATGACAATACATCGACTACTGATAGTAAGCATAAAGAAATCACATTTTCTATTTTTAAGCTGGGAAGAATTTGGATTAGTCGAAAAGTAGTAAACTATTTCAAATTGGCCGTATATAAAAAACTAAAATTGCAAAAGCATTGCTTGATTCTGGATTAGTATTTTCTGATTCTATACCGGTTTTATAGAACAGAGGATCTGGAGAAGACTGTGAAGACAGATCTAGAATCAAATAATGGTTTTCTAGTTCTAGTGCCTTTCTTAAGTGTCACTACTTGTCGGCTAGCTCATGAACTTTTCCAGATTAAAAAACTACGGTTATTAAATTCGATTTCTCAAACAAAAAAAAATACATATTTTATAATTTTTTGCACAATCGTAATGTGTACTTGAAAGGAGACTTTCAATGATACGAGATGTGATCCATTTTTTTTACAGATGGTCGCAACGCGGCCTTATTTTGGGCGTTACATGGCTATCTTGTACCAACCAATAAAGTTGTGAAAAAAGGTATGGCGACCGGCAAGAAGACTACAACCAAGTTTACAATAAAAGACTCCCAGGAATCAGTTCTCTTTCTTGGTAGAAATCAGCAGGAAATTGAGGATAGAATCAATCACCTTACGAAAACAAATGTTTCAATCCAACCCTTTGTCTACTGTATTGGAACAGTTATATTTTCTGTTGAAGATATATGTGTAAGATTCGATGACATTAGATTCAAATTCTGCAATGTTTTAGGAGCTTTAGATATTTGCTTCAAAATTATATATTTGATCTCGAATTTCCAGCTGAATCGCTAATATTTTATTGTTTTATTGAAATTTATTTTTTTAAATTTAAGTCAGCCCATAATAATAGTAAAGTAAATGTTTTGTGCGATTATTTAACACAATAAAAAATCTTAGATAATATAGAAAACTACTTTTATTAGATTAACCTTTTCCAAAACATTATCGGTACTTTTAAAACACATAGTGTGAATCGACCTTCAAGAGCTATGGAATTATGAGGGTAAAAAATAAGAGTCTTCTCTACACTGTTCATAAATAAGTCGGCACTGTTGGTAATTCTGTTAACTTTATAGCAACAAGCTTGTTTAAATGAAAAACTATAGTGGTATTTTCTAAGTATAGGTAGATTAAAATGTTGAAATGAGATAAACAATTGAACGCATTAGATTCTTCAGTAATTTGCAAAAAATAACCTTTTTTTAGAGAGACACCTGTATTTTTTACATATTTGAAAAGAGGATAAAATTCCATATAAAAGAGTTTTAGTAAATTATTATGATAAAATTAAAAGTAAAGAAGTTATAAACTTATACACCATAACTACTTTATTTTTTATTTCATTTTATTGTTTACAATATTATCCTCTTTCGAAATTTGTAAAAAAATACATCAGGGTATAAAAAACGATTATTTCTTCAAATAACTCAAAACCCTAACGTTCAATTGTTTTTCTTTTTTAAACATTTTAATCTACCTACTTTAAAAATACTACAAGTTTGTCAATTTAAACGAGATCGTAGCTACAAAGATAACAGAGTTACCAATAATGTAATTTGTGAACGTCCTGTATAACTAAATAGGTTATGAAATTGTTTCATTGTATTAATGACACTGTTCATTAATATAAGGCTTTCTTACATTAAATTGATAAAATCTGTTCATTGAAACAATGACTGCGTTCATAACAACAATGAACCTGTACTCCTCAAATTAATGTTTTAGTTTATTGTAACAATGTAAAATAATCAATAAACTAATTAGACAATTTACATAGCATTGATGAAAACTCATTCTTCAAATTCATGTATACTTTTCATCGATCTAATGAACTTAAGGATCATAGAGTAAATGAATTACTTTTCATTGTACTGACGAACTCGTTCATCGGCTCAAAAATAATGACTTATTTCATTAATTCAATGAAGTTTTTAATTGTATTTATGTTCACTTTTGGTTCAGTGAATATGATCTTATTTTCTAATTCCATAAAACATTTGCAGATTGAATGTTGAACCTTTTGTATACCATTTTTTTCATTGTGATTTAAACAAGGGCCGAAAATATCATCAGTGATTGAAGTAGTGTGACCCATTTTGAATGGAAACACCACTGTAAAAAATGTGTCTATTATCTGATTTTAACGGGGCTTTTTTTAAAAGATAGGCCATCGAGAGCTCTACTTTATGACAAAAATTTAGAAATAAATTTCAATTTTCAAGACCTACTATGATTTTTTTTCAATGTTCAAATGGACAAATTTGATTAGTGATTTTTTAAAATAAAATCTAACTATACCACTGGATTCAGAAACATTTCAAATGGGTAAATCTAAAATTTCGTGAAAAAATATTAAATAATGACAGATTTATAACAAAATTAATGTAGGTAATATTTAATAATAACTTTTACATGATTTTTTCGAAAAATGGAAGTAGCCCATGAAAAATAAACAATAGAAAGATAAATTAAGTGAATAGTTTTAATATATATTGTCTTTTTATTGAGTAATGACCGATAATAATAGGGTGCCATGGAAAACAAATTTTAAAATCAGACGTCAAATCTTTAAAATACGCATATAGTATATTGTTATTGAAATTATAAAATTGATCAATAATATTATGAAGTATTAGTTTATCAGTTTGAAGTTAAACTTATGGATACTCTAAATGTAGTAGAAAAATTGAACTTGTGCGCCCAGGTACCGCAGACCGTTTGAAATTATTTTAACAACAATCCAAACGCCAGTGTAAGAGTAGCTAGTTTAGATTTGAATTAATCTAGAGAAAATATTCGCCGATGCCTTATAAAACCAAGTTTTTACATACGTTGTAACCTGGTGATGATGAAATACGGATGGAATTTTGCATGTGGGCTCAAGGAGAGTATCTTAATAACAGAAATTTTTTGAAAACTACTTAATTCAGCGATGAGTAACTTTTACCACAAATGTGGTGGTATCGTCATAAAATTGTAGATTTTGGGCTACAGAAAACCCAGAGTGGGTTATTAATTGTAAAAGACAATATTCCCACAAAGTTAATGTTTGGTGTGGGCTACTCAATGAAACAATCATTGGTCCTTTCTTTTTTGAAAGTAATATGAATAGCATGCAGTTCCTAAGAAACGAATTTTGGAGTATGCTACATGAACTTTCAATACAAGAAAGAGTAAATCTACACTTTCAATTAAATGGCACTTATGTCCATAATGCCACAGTGGTTACCAGATGGCTTAATGCTAACTTTCCTAATTGATGGATAGGTCGAGGTAGCCCGTTAATTGGATGGCCACCCCGAGCTCCGGACTTAACACCGATGGACTTCTTTTCATAGGGTTTATTAAAATCTAAAGTTTACAGGTCACGCCCGAGTAATAGAGAAGATTTGGGTGCAAGAATAAGACAAGCTTGTGCAGATTACAGGATGTAAAGAATATTAAAAAACGATTCGACAAGTTCATCGAAATAAACGGCGGCCTTGTAGAGGCTACAAAAATTTAAGATGAATTATATTATCGTGTTTTAGTGTTAGTGTAATGTTGTAATGTGTTGTTATTTTGTTTATTAAATACCTAATTATTATTACTTTCAATTGTTCCTACATGTTTTTAAGTCAAATATGGTTAAGTTTGTTTAAAAGACAATATTTATTAAAACTATCCACTTAATTTATCTTTCTATTGTTTATTTTTCATGGGCTACTTCAATTTTTAGAAAAAATGATGTAAAAGTTATTATAAAATTACCCACCTTAATTTTGTCATAAATTTGTCATTATTTAATATTTTTTCACGAAATTATGGATTTACCCGTTTGAGATGCTTCCGAAACTATACCACTGGATTCGGAAACAGTAAGATTTTATAAAAAATCGCTAATCAAATTTATCCATTTTTGATATTGAAAAAAATCATGGTAGGTCTTGAAAATTGAAATTTATCTCTAAATTTTTGTCATAAAGTAGAACTTTCGATAGCCTATCTTTTAAAAAAAGCCCCGTTAAAATCAGATAATAGACACATTTTTTACAGGGGTGTTTCCATTCAAAATGTGTCACACTGTAGAACAAATGAATCGTTAACATTTTTTTTAAATTAAAATTTAACATTTCCTGATTAGAGAGATCGATAGGACTTTTGTAATAATTTTTTAATATATTCTCTAAAACGCAGATCAGGGTCAAGAATCACCCCTATATCTCTTTCATGATTATCTATAAGTAATGGAACATTATTAAGTTTAATGTTTTAATGTTCATTTCAAAGATATACTTATCTCCTTATTACCATAAACCATTAAATTATTTTTTTTTTAGTTTAATATTAAATTATGCTCCAAATTAATAATGTTAGATGTCCAAGAAACTTCATTAATGTTAAAATGCGTATTATCAGCGTATATTAAAATAATAGAGGGCCTAAAATAGATCCCTGTGGGACACTAGATCTTATATTTCTACTAAAACAAAAAATGTTGTCAATACATATTTTAGCATACAATAGCTCATGATCAATTATGTAGAACACCTTAGAGAAAATATTATTTCGTTAATGTATCTATCTCATGAAACGCTCAATTGAAAAATCAATTTTACTTCAATTCCAAAAGCTGCGTGTACATATATGTGTTTGACGCCTATTGATCGTATTTCTCTTGCTCCAGATTAAACTAATGTAAAGAATGTGACAGAACATCATGTATCATATGCAGGTAGAGCCAACTGTGAATATTTATACAAACAATGAAAATAAAAAAGATGCTGGATGTACTTAATCTCAGTGACACCACGTATATGTGATTTGTTCCGTATTCGAGCAAGATGTTAATCAAACAGGCCTATCTGCAACTTTTGCTGGTTTAATTTAGGACTACATAGGAAAGAATTTGTTGCAATCATGAAAAGATATCGTACTAAATGTCGCACAACATTTTACAGAATATACGCCCGCAAATGATATAATATTATTAGGTCAAAATTGTGGCATTGTAGTGCCAGCATTGTTGCAATTTTAAGAGCCATTAAAACACTATAAAATGAAATTCATTGTGTTTTAGGCCTTCTTTGAAACCTAATTTAAAATGATATTTTAAAATAAGCTCTTTATGTGTAAAATGAAAGCTTTAAAGGGAATTTTAAATCTGTGAATATCGAACAAAAGAGGGATTTTATTGTACAAGATTATAAAGGATGCTCACGGGAAGAGATTTTTAAATGGAGCCATTTACATCATCTGACGCAGTTATCTTCTTTTCTAATTTTAAATATCGAAAATAATGTAGATTATGCAAGGGTGGATCAATGCAAGCAGACTATACTGAATTCAAAGTATATGCAACATATGCTTTACAGTCCATACAGTTTAAGAATGAAGCGCGGGCCTTAGTCAAGAAGCTTTTGCTCAGCTTCTCATTGGATAATACGCGGTGTGTTTCTTCCAAGTCCAAGCTTTCGCATGTTCCAATTACTCTTGACGAAAATGAAACCTGTTCAAATTGCTCCGCGCTTTGTTACTTAACGGAGAACTTACTTAAAAATGAAATTACCTAGCATAATAAAAAAATTTGCAGTCTTATATCCTTCTTACGAGATCTGGAGGAGAAGACCTTGAACCTTCTTTGTGGCGCTGCCTCTGGGCACGTAGTTTCCACAAACACCGATATTCTTGAACAAAACACTACTCGCTTTTCGCTAACAATGTTAACATCATCAGGAGATGACTAAAATTGAATTGAAGTTAAAAGTGAATTAAAATTCTTGAAAACAAAACTCGAATACCAATATTCCACAAGCGTCGAGTATTTGTATTCGAGTGTTGTGTTCGATAGTTTTGGAAACTACGTCTCCAGAGGCTCTTACGAGACGTATAATTTACTACCGACATTCTCTACGTTTGATGACTGAATCACAGGTTTACCTTTTGTCAAATGTCATGTTTTAAATTTATAACAGGAAACTCGACTTTGTATGGAAAATAATATAACATCCTGAATTTACACCAAAGTCGAGCTTTATGTGTGCCACAAATAATAAAAGTTGACAACTATAAACGTTAAACGCCTGACTTTGAATGAAAATAAATTTGCACTGCTTTACTCTATCACCATTAGTATCATAATTTATCATCGTTAAGGAGGGAGTGTAAGACACCTTAGATGAAATAAGGCACACATTCCGAATTCTCCGTAGTTATCTTGAAATTAAAGTGAAGAAAATATAAATATAGTGCGATGTCTTTCCATTATTTCATTTTTTTGGACTGTTTGCGTCGTCTGCGGCGACTGGCGGTAACAGTAAATTGCCTGATTCGCAGCCGGCAAGTAAGCACTTATGCTCGCCCACCCAGAACCACAGCAGAACGGGGAGCGTATCTGTCAGATGTTAACACGTCGTAAATAAAAGGGAAGCTTGCAGTTCTAGCGCAATTATTATGCAATAAAAGTATGGTTTTTTGTTATCTGCACATATTCATTCCCACAAATAATATATTAACTTTCCTTTACATTTTTGAAATATAAATGAGTATGATACAGAAGGGTGAAATAGAAATTAATAGAGACTGAAATGAAACCAAGGTAAATAATTCGCGAAAATGTTGGAAATTTATCTCAGACACAAACCAAATATACAGAAGTTAACAATATCTCTGGTACACACGCCGGACTCTGTCACACCGAATAAGAACGAGTCTGAACGGAGGAGTTCGTCTCCATTTTGGTCATCACGGATATGACGGATACGGACTCATAATCCGACGAGCCTCGTGCACGGTCCTGTCATATTGAATATCTCACAATAGTTTTATATTTTTTTGAGATTAATAAACTAATTTCGTGAATTTAAGTTGTGGTTCGCATTTTTGCTAATCTTTCTAATATCAGAAGCGGGATATTTATCTACAATGTCCACAAATAATGAAGAACAAGAGATTCCAGCAAATCCTGGTTCGTCCGCCATGACACCCGAGAATTTTCTGGCTATGTTTCAAAAAATGGTTGAAGCTACCAGCTCTAATGTAATTCAAAATGCAGTGGGAAGTCTCCACTCTACCTCTACTGGTTCAGGGAATTCAGGAGATATGCAAGTTTGCCTCCAGAGTTTTGATCCGGAAGTAGATAACGTTGACAACTGGTTCATGGAAATCGAGCAAGCTCAAAAACGCTTTGGGTGGAATGAATGGGAAACTGTGGTAAGATCTGCCCATCATTTGCAAGGTAATGCAAGAATCTGGTATGATTCGTGGCGGCCTAAAGCTAATGAGCGTGTGTGGAACCGTATGAAAATTGATTTAAGTCGAGCATTTCCTCGTAAACGTAATAATGGCGTTTTGTTATACGATGCTGTAAATTTCAATTCTGACAGGTCAGAGAGTTATGATGAATATGCTAGACAAAAATTGTCTAAATTAAACAAGGTTTGTGTGGAATGGCCGGAGAATGTATTGATTGAAGTAATTATACTTGGTATTACAGATTCAAATGTTCGAACTAGTGTTTATAATCAAAATTGTTTAGACGTATCCAATTTAATTTCAACGTTGTCATCTTATAATAAGCGTACGTCAAATAATGATGAATCAACACAGCGCATACAACGAGAATGCCATTTGAAACGTAGGTTGGATTCATGATTCATTATCATCACGTTCAAATTCGCATCCAAATCAAAACCGACCGAAGGTCTGCTTTAGGTGTGGTAAATCTGGACATGTAAAGCGCGATTGTTCAGTACTTGACTCTAATGTAAACGTTGTTGAGCGTGTTGATAAAAAGCCAAGAATTACTCTTACCTGTAATTATTGCAAAAACGAAGGACATGTTGAAGAAAATTGTTGGGCTAAAAAGCGTGCGATTAGAGATAATACTGACAAGCGTGTTAATTTTTGTCGTTCTAACAGAGACAAGCGGCTTCTTACTGTTGTAGTGAATAACATTCATATTAATTGCCTGCCCGACACTGGCTCTGATTGTTCTTTAATTACAGAACATGTAGTAAAACAGCTAAATTGCAATGGACAGCCTGTTTGTTTAAATTTATCCGGAATTGGCAATGGCCAATTTATTTCTACTTCATTAGTTACATTACTCTTAGAATTTGAAACGCTCAGTTGCGAAGTTGATAGTTATGTTGTTCCAAATCATGTTCTTGATGTCGACCTTATAATAGGTAACGATGTATTCACCAGACCGGGCATTGTTTTAACTAGCAACGAAAAGGGATTTTCTTTAAATATTGACAAATGTACCTTTCTTATGAATAGTGTTGAATATCTTGGTCGTGAAATCTCTTCGGAGAGTATTCGTCCTGGTAAATCTAAAGTGGAAGCTTTTCTTAAGTCACCAATCCCTAAAAATGTACACGAGGTCCTACAATTCATGGGACTTGCTATATATTTTCGTAAATTTATACCCAGTTTTGCATCTAAAATGGCCTGCATAACTAAATTAACTAAAATCGAAGTACGCATTATAACGCCATACGTACATAGGGCAAATGGGCAGGTTGAGCGCTACATGCGTACAATAGCTAATATGTTACGCGTGGAAACAACAATTGAGTCAGAATGGGCGAAGCGACTGTGGAAAATCCAATTAGTACTAAATTCCACTATACAACGAACCACTAAAACTTCACCATTGCAACTACTTCTCGATTGTGATGGTACTGTTCCAGTTGTTAGAACCCTTTTAAACGCTATGGCCGTTGATAATCTACCTACGTACCTCTCAAAGATCATTACTGAGAAAGAGGATAAAGGAAGTTGCGGATGCAGGCATTAAGGCTAATTATGAGATTCAAAAAGATATTTTAACAAAAACAGAAAACCAGTATGCAGCTTTTCTGCTGGCGATTTGGTCATTTTAAATAGAACTGCTTTAGTTGGGAAATTACAAAGCGGGATGCGAGGTCCATTTAAAATAATAAATGTTTTACCAAATGATAGACTAGAAATTCAGGAATTGGTTGGTAAATTTACAACCAAGTGTGCTGTTGATCAAGTCCGAATTTGGCCTCGTGAATGGACCCCTGACGACTGTGCCGGCATGATGGACTCTGAATCCAAGTCAGGTAATAATAAGAGATGTTCTGAATTTGTCCATATGTATATGAGAGTACATAAGATGTGCATATAGATTATAGTTTGTTGGTGTTTACAGTGCCTGTCGTTTTATCGACCTGAAGCATATGTAAACAAGTACCTATAATATTTTGTTTATGTTCATATTTTGCCAGTCGTTTTATCGACCTGAAGCATATGTGAACAAATACCTATATTTTGTTTGTGTTTATATTTTGCCTGTCGTTTTATCGACCTGAAGCATATATAAACAACTACCTATAATATTTTGTTTGTGATTATATTTTGCCTGTCGTTTTATCGACCTGAAGCATATGTAAACAACTACCTATAATATTTTGTATGTGTTTATATCTTGCCTGTCGTTTTATCGACCTGAAGCATATGTAAACAACTACCTATAATATTTTGTTTGTGTTTATATTTTGCCTGTCGTGTTATCGACCTGAAGCATATGTAAACAAGTACCTATAATATTTTGTTTGTGTTCATATTTTGCCTGTCATGTAAATTGACCTGAAGCAATAATATATAACAAAATAAGGGTATATTGTCTTACTTAAATCACATTATTTACTAATGTGTGGATTCACTTAAAGTTGCCTGTCATAAGACTTGACCTGAAGCACACATCGCTAAAAAAAAATAAAAAATTACAGTACTATTAGTTTTGTTATAATTACAAGTATACCGTCACATGTTTCTAATGACCGGTAATAGGTAATTGGTAATTTGAGAAAAGAGTTGTATAAACAACAACTCTGACATAGTACATTCCCGTCCTATGAACTTACATGTTGACAAGGTTGCAATTTAACGACTTGTCGTATTGTATCAACTACGTAAACAGTTTACTTAAAATACACTCCGTAATATAAACATATACTAATATTTTGTGTGGGTGTAGAGCTTGAATCTAAAACCAATGATTCTTGCCTTCCGCCTATCCAGTCTGTTACAGAAAATTATTTGCTGGACCGGGAGCATACTCAGGCAAACAAGGTGTTGGCAAAAGCCGAGGAAGAGCACTTCGAGGACGAAGCGATTGTCAGTCTGGCCGTGTTGGAAATTTATCTCAGACACAAACCAAATATACAGAAGTTAACAATATCTCTGGTACACACGCCGGACTCTGTCACACCGAATAAGAACGAGTCTGAACGGAGGAGTTCGTCTCCATTTTGGTCATCACGGATATGACGGATACGGACTCATAATCCGACGAGCCTCGTGCACGGTCCTGTCATATTGAATATCTCACAATAGTTTTATATTTTTTTGAGATTAATAAACTAATTTCGTGAATTTAAGTTGTGGTTCGCATTTTTGCTAATCTTTCTAATAGAAAATCTCGGAGTGGGCGACATCTACATTTTGACAGTGGAACCTGTCTAAGTGTGAACAACAAATCAGTTTATTATTGACATTTAATGGAAGGTTAACTTTGTTGCTGCTTTAATTAACTTATTCCCGTGATTTTAGATTAAAAAGGTGTATTAAAGTGTTATTTCGACATAATAGTATTTAAGGATAACTTAATGCAAAGTGTTCATAAAACTGTTCCTACGAAATCGAGAAAGTTTTATTCTGTTCCCCAGTGTGGTAGTTATACGACTGAAGACATTTCCCTACATTTCTTTCCGAAAGATGTAAAATTAAGTCAAAAATGGAAAGAAATATTAAAAATTGGAAAGCCTATTAGCAAATTTATGTGTATGTGCAGCCAACATTTCTTAAAAGAAGACTTCATGCCAGGTAATTACAGTAAACATTAGAGAGTCCAATGTCAGAAAATGTTTACTCTTACATTCTACTGTTCTTTTCATTTTCGTAAAAGCACAGGATACTAAATTTCAGTACTGTTTGATGTGAGCTATGTACTTTTTCACAACAAAAAGTGTTACAGTGTTACAAGAATTATTCTCTAAACTAATCTTTTTTTTAATTTTAGTTACCCCCCATACTTTAAGGAAACATTTGAAAAAAGGAGTGGTTGAGGAATTAAAAACCAGACTGCAACCAACAGCTATTATCCAGACTAATTTCCTGCCGTCTGGTTATAATTCCTTATATATTTAAGGAAATCTATAGAGGAGTTGGACAAAATATTACATAAGTAAATATTTTACTTTATATGCCTTTTTTGACAAATAAATATATGATAATCACATTTAGGATTTTATATATAATTTACTAGTCTGTTTAAAAGCTTTTAGTACTAACATTCAACACGAAAAAAAATTCTAGATAAATTTTCTAAAGAATTCTATTAACTAAACGGTTAATTTGAAAGCGTTTTTTTTGTAATTATTGACCTAGTTTTATTATCGAAACGGTGAGTGGTCTGTGTCTGTATAAACATTGTATTTATGTTGTCAGAATGTTTTGTAAATAACCAAAGAAGTTTGTTTTAACTTATGTTAATCTCTTTTTTGTAATGTATTTAATGAATATTGAAAGTATGTATGATTAAATGCTATATATAAATAAAACGAGTGTATTATTTTATAAGGTTTTTATTTTATTATACATCCAAATTATAAAAAAAGTAATATAATACATCACAGTATTTAATAATAATAAACTGGCTTTTAGAAAGAACCGATTTACAATACCTAAATAAATGATAGGCAACACCAAACTTACTTTCTCGTGCATATCAGTACAGCTTACATATTCTAAATCTTCATTGCTGAAATTTTAATATCAATTATTGCCATAGAAATTCTTAGGACAACAAAATATGTTTACTTATAAAACTTACCGATTTATATAAATCATAGTTGCCACAATATGCTTGCAGAAACCTGATAGCCCAGCTTTGCAGGTGCATTTACAGGACCACGGTGTATCCAATTTAATATTAATTTCGTGTGGAGGCTTAGTTAAACCAGATGTCTGGAGGCAAACACTGTTTATATTATTCGGTTGGTCTGTATTTAAGCCACATAAAATTATATGTCCAGCTTTGAAAACAGCCTCCCCTTCTTTTAAGGGCCTCACACGATTTCCCAAATACTCCAAAATATTCGAAATCGATATTTCTATTTTGGGCATTTTGCCTGAAACTGTCAAAACAAATCTCAGTAAATTCACTTGATAACATTATATTAGGCATTTTGTCATACTTGTCCGTTTTTTAAATACTTTAAGAAGCTTATAACCACCACCAAACTCAATTTTCACTATATTAAACTGTTTATTTAAGACCACAAATATCTATTTACTTATATGTCAAAACTTTGTTGTTCACACTTAACTCTGACATTTTGAAATTGACAGCGCCACCTATTGGTGACTGATTTTCGCGAATAGTATGTTACATACTGAGGTGGAAAGAGTTTCATTGTTGTCGAGAGATAAGATAGTTGACTGAGGCGCGAAGCGGCGCGGCGAGGTCAACTAATTCTCGAGGCAGCAATGAAACTTTTCACCAAGGTTTATACAGGGTGGCCCATTAGTGCGAGGAAGTCCAATATCTGGCTTATTATAAGAAACATGAAAAACATGTTTTCAATAAAAGTTATAGGGCTTGCTTTGTTCTCTATTGCTAAAATACTGGGAAATACACAGGGTGTTCCTTTAAAGCGGGACAGCGTCGAATTTTTCAAATGACACACCCTATATATTTTTACACTATTGATTTCTGCGTAAAAGTTTACGTACAACACTAATTTTTGTTTTCAAGATGCCGCAGCGTTGCCAAGTTATTGTCAAAAATATGAAAATTTTCGCAAGAACAGTGCGTCACAAATATCATCAAAAAAACTTTGTTAATGATAGTTAAAGGAAAACATTTAGTAATTGCAAATGTAAGAGTTAGTTGAACTGTCTGAGAGGAGCTAAAGTTTACTTATATATACAGGGAATTTTATTATAGGGGCATCAACATGCCAATCTTCAAACATCTAAAACTTCGCCTTTTCAAATGGAACACCCAGTATATCATTCCACCGTTTTGTAGAACTATTCTATTCCTTCAAATTTGCTGTCATGATATTAGTCCTTAAAATTAATATTTTTTGAGATATTTTCTATTTAATTGATAACTTAAAAATAATTACGTTTTTTCTCAGGTAAGCTATGACTTTGATATTTACTAATTTCAGCTTTTAAAACTGAAAATAAAAATCAAAACTAAATGATTCAAAATTATATATTTTATCAGAATCTTAAAGGTGGAGAATAATGTAAACAATTAAAATATTGAAAAATAAGAACAACGGTAACCAGAAGAAAAACGCATGAACCAACTACAACAACAAGTGTTCAAAATGACCAGCGGCTATTTCTAGACAATAATGCTCGCGGTTTTCAAAAACTCGACTAACATTACTTAATATATTGATGTTAATGTTTTGGAATACCTCCCTAATTCGATCTTTTATATACCTCTTTGTAGTTGGAGGTGTTTTGTATACTTAATCTTTGACGTAGCCCCACATAAAAAAATCCATTTTTGTCAAGTCAGGTGAGCGAGGTGGCCACTTCAAAGGCCCTCCTCTACCTATCCATCTTCCGTAAAATTCATTATTTAAATGTGTGTGAATAGCTCCCGTATGGTGGACTGGCGCTCCGTCATGTAAATACCACATTCTCTGTCGAACTGGAATAGGTAAATGATTTACTAACTGCGGTAACTGATTCTCGAGAAAATTTAAGTATATCAGACCGCTAACTCTTCCTTCAAAAAAGTAGGGCCCAATGACATGATTTCCGATTATGCCACACCATACGTTTAATGACCATCTTGTCTAGCTGGTACTCCGTATAAAATGTGTATTTTCGGTTGCATAATAATGAAAACTATGTCTATTGACAAATCCATTTTTATGGAATGTCGCTTCATCCACAAATAATACATTATTAAAAAAATTTCTATCTTGAAGAATTTGTTGTTGAGCCCATTCACAAAATGTTACCCTTTTTTCGAAATCACCATCTAATAACTCCTGCATTAGTTGTATATGGTACGGATGGAATTTGTTTTTATTTAAAATTCTTTGGACGACAGTCCGGCTTATATCAGTTTGTTTCGATATTTCTCTAGCCGAGATATGAGGATCTTCTGTAACTTTTAACAGAACAGTAATTTCATTTTCTTCAATTAATGCAGTCTTGGTTCTTTCTGTTTTTTCATATGCGACATTTCCCGTTCGAGTAAACCGCTGCAGTAAATTTTCAAAAGCTTCTTTCTTGAGTTTCCTTCTACCTGGATATGTTTGCCCATAAGTCCTTTTCGCAAGTAAACAGTTTTTATCACTTGCTCCCAGTACAAAAACAATATCTGTCAATTCTTCTGTAGAGAAATTCATTATCTTAAACACTAAATTTGCACAGGTACGAAATTATGTGACAATAATTATTTGTCTTATCGACTATACTGTTATAAACGTCAAAGTCATAGCTTACTTGAGAAAAGACGCAATTATTTTTAAGTTATCAATTGGATTGAAAATATCTAAAAAATATTAACTTTAAGGACTAATATCATAATAGCAAATTTGAAGGAATAAATAGTTCTACAAAATTGTGGAATAACATACTGGGTGTTCCATTTCAAAAAACGAAGTTTTAGATGTTTGAAGATTGGCAAGTTAATGCCCCTGTAATAAAATTCCCTGTATATAAAAATAAACTTCAGCTCCTCTCAGACAGTTCAACTAACTCTTACATTTGCACTTACTAAATGTTTTCCTTTAACTATCATTAACAACGTTTTTTGATGATACTTGTGATGCACTGTTTTTGCGAAAATTTTCATACTGGTCTGAGCATTATACGCGTTTAAATCTTATCGGCTAATCATGACAAATGCTTGACCAATAGCGTAGTAGCTTGTACGACCAAGTTTAGAGAATAGTAGACGATATGCGTACCGACTCTGGCAAAGGGAGACGCTGAAAAGATGGCGTAAAGGCGGTTAGCCGTGTAAGCCTTAAGAATTAAAAGCTGCCATATATTTGTAAATATCTGTATATAGTGATTAATAACTGCGAATAGAATCAGTAAGGTAGTTATTTTAGTTTATATGTTCTGTGTTATTGTGTACCATTGCCCATAGCTACAGCAGGGTAATGTTTTCGTCGAACTAGCTGTAAGTGCAGTCTTTTATATTATGTATGCCTCTCGTGATGCAAACTTTGCTGTTTGAAGCCAATTGCGACAATGCAGAATTATTGATGGCTTCAATACCTCATTCCACGTTTGGCCAGTAATATCCTTTATTGTATCCAGTGCTACCGTTCGGTAAAGACTTCTCTTACCCCATGAGAAGACTATAGTGCGTGAATAATTTCATGTGAACGTTATGTTTGCGTAACTATATAGTCCCGTATTTAGACATCTCCCGTGTGTTTTGGGCATAAAAACATAGTGTACGACTACCGAACCAGTCTATATCGAAAGTATTAATTGTCGAGCCATTTTTTGTTATTAATTTTACGTACAGTCTATAGTATTTTCTTTTGTGTGTTTTCATGTAATTTAATTGAGCTTGTTTATATTACGCGTAAGAATTCTTTGTTTTACCGCTCTGGCCAGATCGTGTTTAGTTTAGTTTAATTATTTAGCGTATACGGATTCTTATTGTGTATAGTTTTGCTTTGTATTTTGCTAAATGTCAGCTGGACTTTTAATGATTTGTTTACATGATTCCTCTGACGAAAGTTTTTGTAAAGTTTACTCACAACCCTGATGTCAATTGCTCTGATTTGTTTGTGTATTATTTGTAAATCATTAAAGTAAGTTAAATTCAATGATTCGTTTTATTTTCTCCTGATAAAATAACGTTTCAGGGTTCATACCGCCTCTGAAAGGCAGTGGATGGCGCGTTAGATTTTGAAATTATAAAAAAAGAAAAACAAACATGCGAGCCTTTTGGTAGAAAATGGTAACATGATATTTGGGAGATCGAAAATTGATCTTAACTCAATTTTTCCTAGGTCACTGCTGCGAATTTTGAGAGCACTTCAAAAAGTCTGACTTTTTGTAGTGCAGTTTATGTATGATTTTTGAGACCCAGATTCCTAATCAGCCACCTCGAAAACCACTATTAGTGCTACGAATATTTCGGTAAAAATATTTTCGTATCTAAATTAGAAAGAATCGTGTGTACCTACCTAAATTTTAATTAACGCGCCTGGAATCGTTTTAACAGAAAAAAACGTATCGTGGATTAATTAGAAATGGGAATAGAAGATTTAACATTCATCGTTCGATAGCCTTGTGTCCTGCGACAAAATGATTTTGTTTGCGGATTAATAAACTTTAAGGTATCGACTTCAAATATTAAAAAGGAATAGATGTTCTTTCACCCCTAAAAGGGTGAAAAGTACCCCTGAAAATCAAAATTTAATACTGACTCAAGTATTAAGAGTTAGTTATTGAAAAAATTCATGTATATATTTTTGAGGTGGCTAATTACGAATCTGAAGTCAGAAATTTTAAATTCGCGATTATAGTGTTTACGAAGTCAATTGAAACTGGTCGGTGTTAAAGCACAGGACCGTGGGCACATAACTTGATATTTTGTCCTATGTATTTAACAATGGTATCGAGAATCGAATAGTTGTTGAAACTGTGCAGGCGAGTCCGAGACTGGCAATGTAATCAGCCTGAATTAACCATCTACGACTGCACTGGTTTAAAGATAATAAAACGGACAGGTCCACTAGCATAAAAAAAACCTTGTAAATCGTTTCTCAGCAGTCAACGTGGACTTGTGAGATGTGCTATCATTGGCCTGGGTTTGAGGACGGATGGCGACGATTGGCTGGCACCCAGGTATTCGGTGTTTTGAGTTATATCTGTCATTAGTCAACGTGGACTGGATATTTCTCCAGTGCAGTGCGAAAAATGGTTTTCAGAACGACTTTATACCAAATATTCCGCCTAATTCGGTAATTGTATTAGATAGTGATTCTTATCACTCGCGAATATTAAATAAAATATCAAACACCAGTACAAGGAAGACATTTTACAATTCATGAGAGAAAAAAATATGGAAATTCCTGTAAAAGTTCCAATAAAGCGCGAATTACTGAAATGAATAAAAGAACAGATTTCAAAAGGGAACATGTTATTGATAACTTAACCAATATACACGCTCATACACTTTTGCGGTTACCTCCGTACTATGCATATTTAATCCTATCGAGATGGGTCAGCATCTTTAAAAGATCGTTTGCAAAAATGTAATGACTCTCCAACGTTAAGCGCAGTAATAGTTGATCATATAAGAGAAGTAATAAATGACCTCGACAATACTGATTTATGGAAAAATTGCGTTAAGCATGTAATTAAAAAAGAAAATATCCAACACTACCCATTGCGCCGATTATAATGCAACCGGATAATGGTTCCTTTACAGAAAGTGAAGATTTTGACGCGTCAACTTTTAGCATTTAACTTTTTTAATATATATTTTCAGAACAAAATATTTAGCTATTATATTAGGTATGAAGTTTACCTTTTTATTGTTGCATTTCTTGGAATATATTTTATTTGGTTGACAAGAAATTTTAATTTAAGTTACTTGAATCTAGAGACATATTTTAATTTTGTTTATATTTATGTATTATCTATACAAGTATTTATTTTTGTTGTACTAATTCTTTGCTTTGGTTAAGAAACTTACATTTTTATTTTAGAAGAAACTTAAATTTTATTTTTACCATTTAATATCCTTGCCCCTCGCCAATCTAACCTGTCCCATGCCCTCATCCCGGCAAGGATATGTTCATACCTTCTCGTTGTTCCTTGCTGAGCAATAACATATTTCAATATAGAATGGGATAACTTTAAAACTAAACCCAATAAATTTAAATATTTAGACTTTGTATCTAAAACTGATATAATACTTCAAAAATATGTTATTGGATAAATGAACAAAAATAAACAGAAGATAATAAAAATTAATACAATTTTCAAAAAATTATAACATTTTCTTATGACAAGCATTTCTATTTACTTCCGCCCATGTACAATAAAGAGTTGCCGACTGTTTTTGTCGGCTTGTAGTTTTTATACGATTTCAATTGTGCTCTTATACACTTTACACCCCTAATATGGCCCAATCCTAATAACTTACCTTTCTAATTTAAATGCACTTCACTAATAAGGGACTTAATATTCCTCTCTACAAGTTATTTTCACGTGTTTATTTAAACCGTAGGTTGATGGAAAAAATAAGAAAAATGAACCGTCGGACCTTTTTGTTTCCTTCAGATGGGTAATTTAATTTTTCCAACGTGAAAAATTACCGCGTAAAAAGAATAAATCTGGAGGAAAGATTACACGCATTGAAAATAACCTTTTGATAGCTTATTATATAAAAGATTGATGTTGGAAAATGTATACGAGCTAAAGGATGTAGCGCTTGGTAAGTAGTTTTTTCGCGAAAGCAAAATTAATATCGTGGTTAGCGAGTGTTGGTAACTGATAACACTGAGGTCTTGTTCTTGTTAAGTTTGACATGGAAAAGTTGGCGCATTGAAAGGGAAAACCTATTCGACAGTTATGATGTTCATTTCTAGAGATCATAAATTCTGAACTTTAACGAGTGCTTTTCATGTGTTACGTGCACTGGAGAGACCAATAGCACACATACAAAATTGTATTAAGCATTTAAGAAGATGAAACGTTAAATTTAAATTAATGGTAAATATACATTACAAATTTAATGCATGTGAATTAAATCAACTATCATTCTGCATCTGCTTTAGTATGGTTTTATTTTTCTTATAGCCCAAGCAAATTAGTCAAATACAAGGGTTATCTACGGAAATAAGTCCAAGTAAGTTACCATCATAAAAAATAGAATTGTTTTAGGGTACTATATTTATTGAGAGGTATGTAGCCCCACCTTTTTTCAGGATAAGACAGTTATTAATAGATACAGGTAAAAAATAGGTACATTTTATGCTCTTGCTCTCTCTCTCTCTCTATCTCCCTCCCTTTCGTCAATATCATGAAAACTAAGCGAGATAGGTATACGTACCTTTCCGGTACAGCATATTACAAAAATAACGGTACAAATGATAGTTAAGTTTGTACAGGCCGCCAAAGTCTCACACTGAGGTTCCGGAGTGCTCGTTTTACGTCGTTATCTGATAGAAATCTTTTTTTGTTTATATTGTTGACATATTTATATTGTTCTGTTTCAAAGTTACATATACGTTACTTGTGAATAGACGGTACATTGGGTGTTCCAAATTACCCGGCATTATTGCGTCCATCGTTCTTCCTTACTGAGATACAAGATGTTTTTATTGATTTTGGCCAAATCTTTCTTTGCTTGTTTATTTGTTTATTTAGTATATAGCAACAATATAAACAAAAGTAGGTCCAAATAATCTAGTATGCCATAGAAAGTATTTTTTGAGTCCACAAATGATGATGATATATTTTTAATTCTGAAGTGCTTTTTAAATCATCAAGATAAATCGTAAAGTTGTTCAAGATATTGATGAAAAAGCATAAAAGTACCGAAATAGCACCTGGCAGGTGGCGTCCTCTACAGTAAAAACGGTCAAAATGATTGTACCTGTTTTTTACCTGTTTGTTGCTATTACTAATAACTTTCTCATCCCGAAAAAAAAAAAAGAGTGCAACATACCTCACAATAAATATGGAACATTAAAATTATTATATTTTTTATGACGGCAACTTGTAAAGAGTAACGTTACACACGCTCGCGTATGTTTAGTCTCTTATATTCTTACTACTGTTTCTTAGAGGTTGATAAAGTATCTTAATAAATAAACAATTAAGTACTGTTATTGCCTTTAAAAATAATTAACAAAAATTTGAAACTAAATGAATCCACAATATAACATTTATAATATATCTTAGCTAAAAATTTTTAAAAAGCACTCCTAAGGAATCAGTACTTCCACATCCATATTCTTCAGCCAAGTCGCTTTAAAGGAAACATCTTAACTATATTTGCACTCTAGTATATGGAAATTATTGGTCATAGAATTTTAATAATATTTTGGGCAGATGTCATAGAATTTTGAGGCGTTGGCTTCTATCATATACGTTAAAAATTGAGATTCTAGACTCGTATTAGCTTGCTCTACTTATTTTCCCATATTCACAACCTCCCACCTCCCAACGGAATCATCTCAATCAGATGTCATTACAATACATACGTGTACTAACTTCTCAACTCAAGTGAATATCTCAATTTTACGTTATCCATTATTGCGTGGAGGTGGAGGGGGTGGAGAATTGAAAAATATTGGAAAGGTATCTGAGGCCTTAGTTTCTAGTATATATACCAAGTTTCTGTACTTTTACCAGCTTGATTTACTTATTTATCCCTATTTACCTCTACTCACCCCCCCCCACTCCTTCAACGGAATCATCTCAAAATATAATCTAGTTTCAGATGTCGTTATAATACATACATAACCAAATTTAAAGTGAAAATCTCAATATTATAAGGAAACCTGAGGCCTTTGCTTCTAACATATATACCAAATCCCAAGTTTTTGTGCTCTTACCAACTTGCTTGACTTATTTTTTCCTGTGTTCTTATTTAAACCCTAACCCTTCAACGGAATCGCCTCAAAATACAATCTAGTTCCAGATGTCGTTGTAATACATATGTGTACCGAATTTCAACTGAATACCTCCATTTTATTTTATCAACCCCTTTAATATAGAGTAGGGGTGGTGGGGGTTGAAAAATATTATAAATAAATCTGAGGCCTTGGTTTCTAGCATATACACCAAATCCCAGGTTCCTGTGGGCTTAACTTGTTTTCCCCCATTTACCCTTATTTAACCCCCAACCCTTCAACGGAATCACGTCAAAATATAGGGGGCGGTGGAGGGAGGGGCTGAAAACATTATAAAAAAATCTTAGGTCTTGGATTCTAGTATATACACCAAATTGTAAGTTACTACTCATACCAGCTTGTTTCACTTATTTTCCGTTATTTACCTCTATTTGACCCACAACCCTTCACCGGAATTAGCGTAAAATATAGTTTACTTCCAGATCTCGTCATGATACATATGTGTACCAAATTTCAAGTCAATATCTTAAACGGTCGCTGAGAAAACGTGCGCACAAAACAAGTAAAGACAAGACAGAGCGACCGACAGACAGAAATTTAAAATCTCGACGTTTTATGACATTATAAGCCCACTGCAACAAAAAAATGTTTTGAAAATCTATACTGAAGATAGTTGGCTAGTTGTCTCTTTACTATTATGATATTTTCGTGTGTTTCACAAGATCATGATGATTCTAGTTATAGATTCTAACTATAGTAGATCTCAGATTATAATGCAGTTGTTTACGTTATGAGTGGAGCAGAGTTTACACAGGAACATGGGGATTCCAGAGTAAGTAGAATCCCCACCGGGACCTTCTGAAGGCCATTGGTACACAAAATAAAAAAACCGCTGCCTAAGGAATCACTACTTCCACATCCAGATTCTTCATCCAAGTCGTTTTAAAGGAAACATCTTGACGATATTTGCACTCTAGTATGTGGAAATTATTGGTCATAGAATTTTAATAATATTTGGGGCAGATGTCATAGAAAAGTTGGAGGAGTTGGTTTCTACCATATACGTTAAAAATGAAGTTTTTAGTTCACCCTACTTATTTTCTACTATTCACCTCCCACCCCTTCAATGGAGGCATCTCAATCAGATGTCACTACATACATACGTGTACTAATCTCAAGTGAATATCTCAATTCGATGTTATCAATACCATTAATAATGAAGCGGAGGTGGTGGAGTTTGAAAAATATTAGAAAGAAATCTGAGGCCTTGGTTTCTAGTATATACACCGAATCCCAAATTTCTGTACTCTTATCACCTTGATTTACTTCGTTTCCCCTAGTCACTCCTATTAACCCTAACCCTTCTACGGAATCATCCCAAAATATAATCTAGTTCCAGATGTTATAATATATACGTCTACCAAATTACAAGTGAATATCTGAATTTTATTTTATCAACCCCTTCAATAATGTAGTAAGGGTAGTTAGTGGAAGGGTTGAAAAATATTGTTAAAAAATTTGAGGTCTTGGCTTCTAGGACATACACCGAATTTCAAGTTTCTGTAGTCTTACCAGCTTGCTTTACTTATTTCCCCTATTTACCCCTATTTAACCCCCAACCCTTCAACGGAATCATCTCAAATTATATTCTAGTTCCAGATGTCGTTATAATACATACGTGTACCAAATTTCAAATGAATATCTCAATTTTATTTCTCAACCCTTTTCATATTGGAGTAGGGGTGGTGGGGGCTGAAAAATATTACAAAAAAATCTGACGCTTTGGCTTCTAGTACATACACCGAATTTCAAGTTTCTGTGGTCTTACCAGCTTGCTTTACTTATTTTCCCCTATTTACCCCTATTTAACCCCCAACCCTTCAACGGAATCATCTCAAATTATAATCTAGTTCCAGATGTCGTCATAATACATACGTGTACCAAACTTCAAATGAATATCTCAATTTTATTTAATCAACCCTTTTCATATTGGAGTAGGGGTTGAAAAATATTATAAAAAATCTGACGCCTTGGCTTCTAGTACGTATACCGAATTTCAAGTTTCTGTACTCTTACCAGCTTGTTTTACTTATATTCCCCTATTTACCCCAAATTAACCCCCAACCCTTCAACAGAATCATCTCAAAATATAATCTAATTTCAGACGTCGTTATAATACATACGTGTAAGAAATTTCAAATGAAAATTTCAACTTTATTTTATCAACCCCATTAATGGGGTAGGGGTGGTGGGGGGTTGAAAGATATTATAAAAAAAACTTAGGCCTTAACTTCTAGTACATACACCAAATTTCAAGTGTCTGTTCTCTTAAAAGCTTGCTTTACTTATTTTTCCCTATTTTCCCATATTTAACCCCCAACCCTTCACCGGATTTCCTCAAAAAACAATCCAGTTCCAGATCTTGTCATAATATATACGTGTACAAAATTTCAAGTCAATATCTCAAACCGTTCCGGAGAAAACGTGCGGACAAAAAAAAGTTACAGACAGACCGACAGACAGACCGACAGACAGACAGAAATTTTTTTTTCGCTCAAATTTAAAATCTCGACGTTTCATGACATTCTAAACCTATTTCACGAATAAAAATTTTTGAAAATTTTTTTGCGATTACTATACTTCCAATCCACTACGTGGATGTGGAAGTAATTAACGATTTAAATTCACTTTCATTTGGTATTTGGCTATCTTATAAATACATTAAATTCATTTTATTTAAATTACAACATAAATGTTCTTATTTTATTGCAGTAAAATAAAATAAGAAATCTGTTCTGATTTACTAATTTCCCCTGCCTAAACTTGGCTTGCAAATGTACCAATCAGAGACAAGGACACGCGTTCCCTCTTTACAGGCACTGCATTTTAATCTGAGATAAACTATATATAAATAAAAGTTTTTACCAAGTCACTCTATAAAAGTTTTTTCATTTATGAAGTAAATTCGGGGACACATTGTATATGAATGTTCCCACATAACATCTCATGGATATGTACATCCATAGCATATGCATTAGGTGTTGGAATTTGAATATGTATTGTTAAATATACATATGATATGAAATGTATATTCAGCTACTGATATGCATCAGCATCATATACAGTGTACATTGCTGGAGGTATATACATAATGATTTATACATAACATGTCCATTAAGGTATAATTAAATTATACGCGTACACGAATTTTATCTCATTATCTGATGCGCATGCGCTACTAATTTATGGCATACTACGTCAGCGCACCGCCAGCAGCCATTAAGCGATTAAGCCCTGTAGTGTTGTGTGCATAGTGTTTATGTGTGATGAAAGTTAACTCTTTCTCATTCTCTGGATTTTATATTTGCTTATTGCTATATTATGCTGTTACATTTGCATGAAGCTCCCATGATTTAAGAGTATATTTATTATAATGCAATTCTTTAGATTCGTAAATACATACTCTTTTAGGGTTAGAAAATTTACAAGTTTCATATTTAACTGATTGTGGCAGGTGTGTGTTTAGTGAAGATGGCGGAAAGTGACAGAGGCCTAAAAATTTGCTGTTATGTCATATTGGGTATGTATTTTATAAATATAGTGAATAAAAATTACATACGTTCATATTATATAACTTACTGATGGTTGAGAATGTTTTAAACGTATATGTAGGACATGAGTAACTATAGTAGGTATTATACATATGTTTACAATTTGTTAAACTACCGGAAGGTAAAGAAGTATACGTCAATATTGAAAATTTTAAATATTGTGTAATATTAGGTTATTTTGTAAGGTTTGTGTATGTTTAAAATAGTTATATAAAATATATTTCTTATTATGCTATTTGTGTCTTATTACCTCTTATATGGATACTATTGGATACCTCTGAAGTAGTTCCCACGAACATCAAAACACTCGAATACTTTCATTCGATGCGTACTGCTCCAATCGTGTTGGTATCATCGGGATCCTTAAAACTCTTCGTTTTAATCATCTGCCGATGATGCCAACATGACTGGGGCAACACGCGTTGGGTGCAGTATTCAATAGGCGTTTTGATGTCCGTGGAAACTACTTCAGAGATATGTAATGTATATTCATAAAATATACGATTGTGTATATGATGTGTGTTTCATATCCAGTGAATGTACATTGCATATGTTTATGTACATTCACTGGATATAAAATAGATATGGAAGTCGGCGACAAACGTATCTGCTGGGAATGTTAATTCCACATCCATTAGATGTACATTAGGTATACTATCTCCATCTTGTGGATATACATATCCATAGATTGAAGATACAGTGTATGTACATTGCATATCATTTTGTTATGTGGGTTATAGGATATTATTTGAATGCCTTAATTGATTATAATAATGATTTAAACAAATGGGAAACTAAGGGAATCCCGAAATAGATAAGATAAACGTACAATGCCTCGTTGAAAGATTATGGCCAATATGATAAACGCAGGTATTTTACATAACATTAACTAGATAAGTAAATAATGATAAAATACATGAGTAGGCAGATTAAGGGACGTTCTAATATAGTAATACAGTCACTTGGTGTCAATGAACACCCAAACTTCGAACTAATTCTACAGCGGCTTGGATTTTTTTTTGCGGATTCTTAAATATTGGGGTATCAACTTCAAATATTAAAATTGTGCTTTTACTCGTAAGAGGGTGAAAATACCTCTAAATTTTAAAATATATTACTGACTCAGGTATTAAGAGTTAGTTATTGAAAAAAATAATTTTTGAGGTCTCTGATTATGAAACTGAAGAATTTTAACATTCGCGATTGCACCCCTAATATGGCCGATATAATAGGGGTACAACGGAAAAACTAGCTATATTTTGTTTGTTTTGAGCAAGTGGACCCTGCAATCATTTTAATTATTAGGGCCACCCCTAAAGTCATAAAATGAAGTACTGAGAATAAATTAATGAAACTTATATTATTTATGTTTTTGGAGTCTCTGATCACGAATGTGAAGTCAGAAATTAAAAATTTTATGTTGCCCTCAATACAGCCAATATAAAGGGGATAAAAATGGATGAATTTTTTGTTTATTTGAATAATTATGACTTTTCTAACATATTGTTACATTTTGAGACATGTAGCATTTATCCCCTACTAAAAAAAAATAATTTTTGTTACTCCTAAGGTGGTGAAAACCACCCCTAAAGTTAAACAATCAGTATAAAGGAAGTACGGAGAATTTATAAATGAAACTAACATTATTTATGTTTTTAGGGTTGTTAATTACGAATTTGTATCGAGTTTTTGTGTCAAGGTGTAGCAAACTAATATTTTCCAATTTAATACAGATGATTTTATAAGTGAATTATTATTTGTTTGCTTGATTGTATTGAAACATATTCTTTATAGGATTTTGCAAACAGCAGACAAAATAACTGTGTATGAGAATTCATAGATAATTATTTTTTCTGCTGTTTGCAAAATTCTATAAAGAATAGGTATGTTTGTTAGATTTAAAATTTCACGTCACCTGTAATACATTATAAGTGTAATATAAGCTTGAAATATACATTTTTACACAAATACATACATGCATGCGATGTCCAACGACTTAAGAAATGTGCGTGAATATCAAAAAGGTATAAAAAACGGCTGCCTAAGGAATCACTACTTCCACATCCAGATTTTTCATACCAGTCACTTTAATGAAAACATTTTGATTATATTTGCACTCTATTATGTGAAAATTACTGGTCATAGAATTTTAATAATGTTTGGGGCAGATGTCATAGAAAAATATTAGAAAGAAATCTGAGACTGAGACTACTTACCCCCCAACCCTTCAATGAAATCGTGTCAAAATAGAATCTAGTTTCAGATGCCGTTATATACGTGTACCAATCTCAGTTTAATTTTATCAACTCTTTTAATAAGGGAGTGGACCCCCACTCCCTTTATGTAGATTTTCCATGCCCCCACCACCCGGTGGGGGCATGGAAAATCTTATAAAAAAAACCTGAGGTTTTCGCTTCTAGTTTGTACACCAAATCCCAAATTTCTGTACTCTTACTAACTTGCTTTACTTATTTTCCCTTATTTACCCCCAACCCTTCAACGGAATCATCTCAAAATATAATCTAATTCCAGATGTCGTTATAATACAGACGTATACCAAATTTCAAGTAAATATCTCGATTTTATTTTTTCAACCCCGTTTAATAAAGACTAGGGGTGGTGGGGGGTTGAAAAATATTATAAAAAATCTGAGGCCTTAGCTTCTAGTACATACACCGAATTTCAAGTTTCTGTACTCTTACCAAATTGCTTATTTTTCCTTATTTATTTATTGCATACCTGTTCAACAGGTAAGATACCCAATAACAGAACAGGAATAAAGGCATACAAAGCATTAATTACAAGATATACAACAACATAGAAAGTAAGTAAAATGAAGGAAAAATTTACTTAAATGTACGAACTATGAATAACTAATGATACGAAGAGAAAGAAAAAGATAACGTGGAAAATGTTTAAATATAAAAACTATATATACATATATACACATATGTGATTCAAAGTAAATTAAGAAAAACAAAGACAATTACTGGTTATTTAATTTAGAACATTTTGTTTTATGTCACTAAGGCTGCAATTAAAAATAACGAAGTCGCTACATAATTTGTTAGAAGTACTGCAAATCGTATATAAAGGTGAATTATTTAGTACGTTGGTATGCGGCGTAGATAAATAGAAAACTTGGTGATTACGAGAGGTTAATCTGGGAACGTGAAAATGAAGCTTGCTAATTATTTCGGGTGCGTCAAAATCATTGTGTAGTAATTTAAACAAAAATACTTGAGAAAAGTACGTACGCCTATCCTCAAGAGTAGTCATAGAATATCTTTCAAGCAAGTTACTTTGCGGAAAACCAATCACTGAATAGGTACCGTCGGATTCGAACCAAAGTAATTTAAAAAATCTACGTTGAACTGCCTCCAAGTTATTCTTGTGAACATCATAACTGGAACTCCAAACTAGCGATGCGTACTCAAGTTTCGATCTGACGAAGGAGTGATAAAGAATTTTCAGAGTATCAGTATTAGTAAAGTCTCGACTAGTACGAACGATGAATCCAAGGGCTTTGGAGGTTTCAGACACAATGGTATCGATATGATCAGTGAAGGATAATTTACCATCAAAAGGTACGCCGAGGTCGTGAAATGTTATAAGTCTTTGAAGTATGACATTATCTAACCTGTAATCAAAAATAAAAGGTGATGTTTTTAAAGGATATTACGTTACATTTACTAGGATTCATGAATAATTTATTTACTATACACCAGGTGTTTATTTTGTCAAGGCAAGTTTGAAGTTGAAAACAGTCATCTATTTCATCAATTACTGTGAAAATGTTTAGATCATCGGCATATAAAAGGTGAGGCAAATTAATTTCGTTCACTATGTCGTTAATAAATATGTTAAAAAACAAGGGCCCCAGAATAGATCCCTGGGGAACTCCAGATGTGGCAGCAAGTTCGATCGATTTGAACCCATTTAATGCAACGTACTGACTCCTATTCATTAAATAAGATTTAAACAAAAGGAGCGAAGAATATGAGAAGCCGATTTTTTCTAATTTATTAAGTAACAACTGGTGATCAAGTCTATCAAACGCTTTGGAAAATATTATAAAAAATTTTGAGGCCTTGACTCCTAGTACATACACCAAATTTCAAGTTTCTGTACTCTTACTCGCTTGCTTTACTTATTTCCCCCTATTTACCCCCCAACCCTTCACCAGATATGTTAAAAAAACAATCGAGTTCCAGATTTCGTTATAATATATACGTATACAAAATTTCAAGTAAATATCTTAAACCGTTTCGGAGAAAACGTGCGGACAAAAAAAAGTTACAGACAGACCGACAGACAGAAATTTTTTTCTTCGCTCAAATTTAAGATCAAGACGTTTCATGACATTCTAAACCTATTTCAAGGAAAAAAAAATTTGAAATTTTTTTTTACGACTACTATACTTCCAATCCACTACGTGGATGTGGAAGTAAATTACGATTATTCTTTTACACATGAAGATATTGTGAGATTTCTCCTTTGCAATTAACGCAAAAATCATTTTGAATCATTTTGAAGGTCTTTTAGTCCTCCTTAAGATCAGGTAGGTTAAAACGGAAACTTTGAGCATTTTCCTCAGTTTATTTCTATAATGTCTTTTCTGCAGTAAGTAACATTCAGCTAAGATGCCTCCCTATTGAGTTATTTAACCTTAAAGTAAAAAAATATATACATTAAGAGTAAAATATTTTTGATAATAAATCCATGCATAATGCATAATAGTTAAGACTAAACAAAAAACATGATTTGGAACTTTATTATTTCAATTTGGAATTTACTGAAACTTAAGACATCAAAATTTTGCATTTAATTTCCTTGAATCATTTTTAATTTTGCAGATATCAAAATATGCCAAAAGACAATTTAAAGCTACTGCAATAAGCTTTAATTTGGTTCAAGGTACATGTTAAAAAGTTTTTTAAATCAAAGTTATAACTATCTGAAAAGTGTGACCTTTTCAGGGTTACGTTCAAATGCACTCGATATTAACTGTATCTCTGCAACGATGATCCTAAACCAGTGGCGGCTCGTGATATTGTCTGCAGAGGAGGCTTGATATTCTGAAAGACAACTGATGTGCAATATGACTACAATTTGTACATTTCCCCACCACCCGGCCCTTAGGTAGTACAACGGCGCGTTACATTTTTTTGCCGTGGGTTGTTCGCCAGGATACCGAATCACGACTCGAGAGAATAGAACTAATAAAAGAATAGAAAGAAAAGGAAATAGAAAATATGATGAGATGAAAAAATCATTCTCATGAAATTCTCGTTCCTACGACTCGAGTATCGCGGTATCCAAAGGAGCCCTACTATCCCACTTGTAATTAAATTATATAACTTTTAATAAAAATAAAAACAGGTTTGGTAAAAAAATTAAAGTGTTTTTCTACAAACAAAAAATTGTATTCATTATCACTGCCAGGAGTGTAAAATTATAACTTTTAATAAAAATTAAAATTGTTTTGAGACAGAAGTTATATAAAAAAATATAACCGCGGAACTCTATATTATGGAGAATTAAAAAATATTTCCTAAAAAATAAATAACATAAATAAATATTTTTTCTAAAATAACAACTACCTATATATTAATCTCTGCTTTAAAGCCTAAATATTTTTATAAATGAGTGGTAACCTGCGATTTTCGGAACTGGCAAAATGGTTGATTACTTCATCATAAAATGAATCGTATTTCTGACAAAAAACGTTTTTCTATTGAAATAAGCGATACATTTGAGAGGCGGTCTTGACTCATTTTGTTTCTAGTAAATGTTTTTATGCGTTTAAGTGCTGAAAATGATCGTTCTACAGAAGCTGAGGTTACCGGAATTGTTGACACTAATGACAAAAGTTTGTACAGTTCGGGGAGACAGCTTTTTAAATTGTTATTATATATAGAAGTAAGCATTTCTTGAGATGATTTTGAATTTGCTAAAAGTTGCTGGTCAGAATACAACACGCATAGTTCATTTCTTAACGAAATACGGTCAAAAAAAGGATAATGGTCCATTAATTTCTCCATTAGACTAGTAGGAAATGATATAGAATACGTTGTAAAATTATTGGGATTTACTAAATCGAAACATTGCAAAGAATTTAAATCAGAAAATCTCATTTCAATTTGGACTATAATGGTGCCCAAAATTTCTATAAAAATTTGTTTGTAATGTGTATCTGCCCTGTCAAAGTTATATGTTGTCTTTCTCTTTTTACATTGTAGCTCAGGCTCATCGTCATCGTCTACTTTTCCAACATTTTCTAAAAAAATGTTGTATAAAGTATTGAAATGTATTTCGGTATTGCGAAATTCTTTTAATTTAGATATAAGTGAATTAAGTCTAATTTTAGAATATGTTATATCAGTTAGTATATTCTGTAAAATTTGGAAAACAACATCAGTTTGCTCAAAAAATCATTTTAAAAGCCTTTAGAAAAAATATGAAATTTTTATCCAACAATAACGATTTTAATCCGTAAGCTGCTCGTAAAGTCTGATCGTCATTTAAAAAATCTTCACTTTCCGAAATAAAATTAAAAACGTCAATAAGTTCTTTCCTGTATTTGTCAACAGTGAAAACAACTCTAGATGAAAAATTCCAACAAGTGGGAGCGTTTGTCGGGATTCTATGTTTCATATTAATTCTATTTAAAACATCAGTTCTTTTGGTAGATTTTGAAAAAAATGACGAAAAACCAGTAATATTTGAAAAAAATATTCTAACTTCTTTAATTCCGTTACATGCTTTACTCAGAACTAAATTTAATTGGTGTGCGTAACAGTGAATAAAGTAAGCTTGAGGAGCAATATCTTTTATTTTTGTTTGGAGTCCATTAAGATGCCCTGACATAACTGCAGCGCCGTCATAAGTTTGTGCTATTAATTTATTTTTCAAATCAAATTTACCAAATTCATCGATTAATAATTTAAATAAACTCTCCGCGTTTCTTCCACTACTCACATCAAAAAAACCAACAAACCTTTCAATAACTTCTCCGTGCATTACATATCTAAAAATTACAGAAAGTTGAGATTTACAAGTAACGTCCGTCGTTTCGTCAATTTGACACGAGAAAAATTCGCAATTATATAGTTCTTCATAAATGTTGCCTTTAATAATCGAGCTAACACTCTCAATTAGATCATTTTGAATTGATTTAGACGTTCCGGAAAAAACGGTGGCGTTATTCAAAATGTTCTCTAATTTTGGGTCATACGTTTTTAAAAAATCTATCAGCTCTTTGAAATTTCCTTTATTACACGATTCTCGTTTTTCGTCATGTCCTCGGAAAGAATTTTCTTGTGAAGATAAATATATATAACGGCATCTATTAACCTCCTTAATATTTTCCTATTTTCACGGACCTTTTCGTTAAAATGTTCTATTTCTCTCTTATGTGCAGAATCCAAGAAATTTACAATATTTTGTTTACCAAACATTTCGAATTTAATGCAAGATGAAATGTGCTCCTGGGATTTTTCGTGCCTTTCTAAACCTCGCGATAAATTTTGCAAATTATTAAACCCGGCCCTGCCCCAAATTGAGGATTGATCATTAGTAAATAATAAACATCTCCAACAATATAATTTGTTTCTAACTGTTGATGCCGTTAACCACTCGACTTTTTTATAATTGTTATCACAAAACCCTCTGTTTTGTTTACCACTTTTAAAAACTAACGAAGTCATTGCTGGTGTAGGCCTGGCATTTCTTTTAATTCTTACCTTTTCGTCGTAAGTAAGAGTAGTAAATCCATTTAATAACAAATAATCCACCACGTCTGGACAACAAGACATATTTACACCTAGAGCACTCATTTTTAGCCCGCCTATCAAATGTTTTATGTATTTTTACGTCAACTGTCAACTTAACCGGCTAACCGCAACTAACAGTTCGTTTTCTTTGTGAATCACCTGAACGACCTGTACACAATGTGCACATGCGCTACAAAGAACTGAGACCGGAGGCTGGCTTCCTTTGGCTATTCGAAGTGCTCTGCTATTTTGCACAGCGCAAAGAAATTCAAGGTCATTCAAGTTATAAGTAAATGCGTTAAAGTTGGAAGCTATTTCGTATTAGCCTCCAGCGAACCGCAGTGTTCGTTCAGTAAAAGGCCGGCCGACCGGGAAATATGCATACAAAGACTATCCGGACTGTAACGTTATAGGTATGTTTGTGGAAAGGAAATGCAAAACTTTTATATATACACTGAACATTAATTAATGAATTATAAACAATAAAAAATACTGAAAATTGAGATATACCTAATTGAAATTTCTTAAGATATTACTTTTGAAGATATGGTGGTTCTTCCAAGGGGAGGCTCAGCCTCCCCTGCCTCCCCTGACGAGCCGCCACTGTCCTAAACAAATATTTATTTCATGGAGTAATTTTGTCATTTCTTAACCAAACTGTTTTGTTGTCAAACTTTTTTGAAAATGTATTTTTTGCTTTAAAATCAACCCCCTGTAACACGGAGAGTGTTAAAAATAACGTGTAGGTGGTTTTTTGGGGTATAATTCGACGGTCTAGAAGTTCCAATAGTAATTTTTTGTTCGAAAGCCCTAAGTTGGCTTGAGACTCACCCCCATCGAAAAAGCATCCTTATTCCTTTTTAATATTTCATATCTGACCCATTTTGAATCAAACTATCCAAAAGTATTTGCATTTAAAACAGCTATAGAATTAGTCCGAACTGAGATCACCAAGTGACTACCATAGATAAATTGTGAAGGAAAATGCTCATTTATAAAGATAATTAGATTGCCTTCGTTCCAGGTCTGTTTTCTGCATGTGGTGGTCACGATATTCTACAAAGGTTATTTGTATGAATATATCTCTTAATTAGCATGACAGGCTGTTAATTACATTACTACTGAAAACTATTATTTGTAAACTTCCTGGCTTTGATGAATTCAAACAATTTTACCTAAATATTACACGCTCCCACTGCCAATATTAATTTTTGAACTACACAGTAAATTTCCGTAATATTCTTTAAATGGATCTCCATATCATGGAATTATTTTTGTACTGAAACATTATCAACAAATAAATCAAATATTATACATTTTTTATATATAATAATTTTTAATAAACTTCGTAGTTAGTAAAAGGTTTACAAATTAAAAAAAAAATTGTATAAGTTTGTAACGGTAGAAGGTTTTCCGCCGAATTAATACTTGGATACCTAACGTGCCCTTAAGTTTTGAGTGGAACGAGTCTTTACCATTTTAGTAAACGTAACAGACTTTTATACAGGTCCAGTCGAAAAATGATTTTTTTTTTAATTTTGCGATTTAATAACAGACACCCTATCGAGCTAAAAGGGTATAGTAGAATAAGGATGGTAAAATGGCCCCAGAAGCGTTTGGACCCAATTCGGCGTTAGTAGAGCGTCAATAGAAAAAGAAATGTTCTCCAGTTGTAGCCCCCTGTCGCCACTGGTAACTCCTGTATAATTTTTCGTTTTAATTTTTTATCTTTGCAAGCTGTATGTTAATTATTAGGAAAAATATGGAGAATGTAGATATGATTTAAATACATCTTAGAGAAAAAAATGGTGCTGATTTTGCTGCTCCTTTCTAAAAAAAAAAAAAATATTGAAAATAAAATAATTATATATTCAAGAAAATAATGATTTGCTACACAGAATTTCTACCAAAAATACACTGCTATGAGTAGTTTATTGTCAATTTTTTTCAAATTTTTGGAAGCGGTGCGCCATACTTAAAAAAAAATAAAAACTGTTACAACTTGTTCAGAGTGTTGCGGTATTAAATAGCAGACACTATAGAAAAAGTAAATTTTGGGTTACAAGTTAGGTATGTAAAGTTTTTAAAAAGGTAAGTTTGGAAATTCAGCAAATCGAATTTGCGGAACTGCCAATACACTACTCGAAAGTTATTTATCTCATAGGAAACGAAAGGTCAAACTAGGTCAAATATTAAGCGATGAAGGTCTTTCTTAATATGACATCGTGGCGGTCCCGTTAGTTTATAAAATCATTTCTCAAGCTTTTGACTGTGTTTCACAACATATTTTAAGTGATAAACTAGCGTATTATAATTTTAATAGTAACAGTATCAACTTAATTCAGTAATATCTGATGAGTAGATCCCAATTTGTTACATATCAAAATACAAATTCTGATTTACTATCTATGGAACATGGAGTGCCACAAGGTTCCGTTTTGGGACCGATATTATTCTAAATTTATATAAGTGATTTGACAGACATAACTTCATCTCAATTTGTCCTGTTTGCAAATGACACCACCCTCATTCACTCACATCAAAATATTGATGCTTTACGTACAGATATGAGGGAAACATTGTCGGAAGCTCAGGAATGGTTTACAGCCAACCAACTTAGCTTAAATAAGTCCAAAACCGAGACTATGGTTTTTAGTCTAAGAAATGTAACTGGAGAAAACTACACAAACAGCATTAAGTTTCTCGGGGTACACCTAGACAAGAAATTGTCGTGGGAACAACATGTACACTGTCTGTAATAAAATACCAGTTAATATTTACCTATTACAAAACCTTGTAAATGAGATTTCTCAAGAAATAAGTCCAAAACCGAGACTATGGTTTTTAGTCTAAGAAATGTAACTGGAGAAAACTACACAAACAGCATTAAGTTTCTCGGGGTACACCCAGACAAGAAATTGTCGTGGGAACAACATGTACACTGTCTGTAATAAAATACCAGTTAATATTTACCTATTACAAAACCTTGTAAATGAGATTTCTCAAGAAATATTGATTACTGCCTACCATGGTCTTATTCATTCTCAATTATCATATGCCACCCTAATTTGGAGACATTCCACGTATAGCGCCAACGCTTTCGGCTTACGTAGAAAAGCAGCACGGATTTTGTGCGGTCTAAAATACAGAGACGACTCTAGACAAGCTTTCAAAAACTCAAAAATATTAACGGTGCCTAGGGTGTCCATTTTGCATTGTCTATTGTACATTAAGGTACACAAATCAAATTATACATCTCATAACGAAGTGCATATATAGGTATTCCACGAAAAACAATAATTCTAATTTTCTAAGACTTTTTAAACCTCGTAACGGAACAAATTATTATGCCATACGGTTTTTCTAATCATTTGCCTTCAGAAATCAAAGAACTTTAGTACAATTTATTTAAGAGTACTGTAAAAGCTTTTTTAATAATCAGTTTAATTACAATTTTGAGGAATATTTTTCTTCAAACTTTAAGAATGTGTCGATAATCACATTTATCCATATATTGTAATGTTGTACATAGTATAGTAGACGTAATAGATATAAAGTATTTTTTCTTAGTAAATATCAAAAGCTCCGGGTACAGCCAGGTATGCCGACAAAGGAATTAGCCGGCGCGTACAAAGGGCTTTGCGTCTTGCGTCTCAACCCGTCGACCGAATTTCGTTTGCGTGTACTATCTAGTCGTTTTCATAATTTAAAGGCATGTAAAAAATGCGGTAGGTACAAAGCGGGCAGGCGGCATCTTTACCTATTCAATGATACCGCCGCGCGAATTCTTTTGATGGGAATTTTTTATGTGACTTGGAAATATGAAGGCAACTTTACCTGTTTCATGTTTTTAATTTTATATACAAACACCATTGTGTTGTCATATGTCCGTTTTTTTATATACCTTAGTGTTCGGCAAATTCGACAAATTGAAATATTTTGTGTTATTTTGTGGAAGAAAGGCGCACCCCCCTTTCTTTGTCTACGACGCTAATACTGCCTGCGGCGCTGATAATTATTAACAATTAGATAGCAAAATAAAAATCTAACCTAACCTAAAGAAATAGGCGAGGAGTCAGGTAAGTATTAAGTCCGACCTAGACAGACTCGCTGAAGTTAAGCAACGGCCGTTGCTGGCCTGAATGCGAGAAAATTCACTACAGACTCGCAAGGGCCGGTCATAGAACTATAGTTAACACTCGTAGGTCTATGGGGAATGACCGGCACGACATAGATAATACTGGGAAGTGGTACAATAAGCCCTCGGAGTCAGCACGACAGCCGGCCCCTAAAAAAAAACTAAAGAAACCACATGAAAGAATGAAATTATTATAAGAAAAAGGAAAGCTTTATTTCTGCCATCAAATCACACCTGAGTTTGTGAAAAAAATACATATTAGTCGGTTCAAAATTAAAAGAAAGGTTCAGTGGGTCTAGGAGTTGAACCCGGGATCTCTTGCACCCTAATCGAGAACATTACGTATATGCCAACCATCCATGACAATCACCGCTATAGTACGGAATAAAAAATAGTCTGTCTTCTTACATACTTTTATTCCCTGACGGGAGCGCAATCGGCAACCGTCCGACAGGAGTGTAGACACTTTTTATTTATACTATATTTAAATGATGCGTTCAAATGCAGCATCAATGAACTTTGTCATTGATGCCTTTGTCTCTTACGAGATGACACATAACTGTTTTTGAAAGAAATTGATACCGTTACAAAATTGTAATTATATACAAAATTTCATTCTCTATGTAACAAAATGCATAAGCACCTTGTATATTTTTTTTTACTAAAAGTATTTCGTTCTTCCTGGCAGTAGTACATTTTACATATAATTTTGCTCCTCCTCCTATTTCATAGAGTGACTACTTCATACAGGGTGTCTCAAAAGTCCCGGAACGGTTAAATATATCGCAAACTGCTAATATTTTTTGGGAAAACAAAATAACTTGTGTTCAATATTTTATAAACCTATCCAATGACACCCCCCACCCCCTCTGCAGGGGGGGGGGGGCAACTTGGAAAAATTAAACGGGAACCTCCATTTTTTATTGAAGAAACAGATTGTATGGCTGAAATTACGTAAAGTTCGTCTGGAACATTTTTTTGGATTCGCTACAGGTGGCGCTAGAATCGCAAAAAAATAACTTAAAGGGGTAAGTTGGAAATAATCGGTTTACACCGGAAACAAAAAAACACGTGTTCAATATTAAAAAAAAAACTATCCAATGACACCAAAGTTGACCCCCTCCCCCCGTGCAGGAGGAGGGAGGGGCAATATACCAATCTAAAGGTATACAATACGCGATGTATCAAATGAAATAACTCCAGAGGTATTGCAAAAAGTTACCGATGAAGTTTACTTTCGGTTAGGACTTTGCCAAGAAAAAGGTGGTTATCAATTTGTGCACAAAAAAAAATTGAAGCTGGTTTGAGGCAACGTGACTCACGTTACGTGAGCCACTTAAAACAAGCACCACGTTTTTCCAAAAAAACGGGGGTTCTCATTTAATTTTTCAAAGTTGCCCCCTCCCCCCATGCAGAGGAGGGTGGGGGAAGTCAATTTTGGTGTCATTGGATAGGTTTTTTAAAATATTTAACGTGTTTTTTGTTTTCCGAAAAGGTTAGCAGTTTGCGATACGCTGTATATTCTTTCCTATAGTAGGATTCTTCCTTGAGAATTGTGTTAATTATCACAGGCCTGCATGAAATTTGTGATGACGTGATTTTTGTTTGTTAAGCTCAGTTTTTATATAGAAATAACAAATTAAATACCATTGGGCTCCATCACCCACAGAATTTTTTTTTTCCAAAAAAAAAAAGAAAAAAATATTAAAAACATCTTCTTTTACATAATGGCAATGTTTTTGCTTCTGTTCCTGTCGGCCATTCAGTTCATTTAAAGGAAAACTATGAAAATTTAGAGGGATTACTTTTAAGAATACAATATAAAGATCACAACTGGGAATTGTGTGGAGATCTAAAAATTTTAGGCCTTCTCTTGGGTCAGCAGTCTGGATTTACTAAATTTCCATGTTTCCTGTGCGAGTGGGATAGCAGGAACCGAGAACAGCATTGGATAAAAAGAGACTGACCACAAAGAAAGACTTTAACACCTGAAACCAAAAATGTAATTCGCGAAAGTCTTATTGACCCTAAAAAAGTTTTACTTCCACCACTTCACATAAAATTTGGACTTATGAAACAATTTGTTAAGGCATTAAACAAAGAAGGAAATTGTTTTAAATATTTGTGTAACACATTTACGGCTCTGTCAGAGGCAAAATTACAGGAGGGAATCTTTGTAGGGCCGCAGATTAGGAGCTTGATGAAAGATAGAGAATTTGAAAATATAATGGAAGATAAGGAAAAACATGCATGGAATGCTTTTAAAGAAGTTGTACATACATTTCTAGGAAATTATAAAGACACAAACTATGTTGAGATCTTTGAAAATATGCTGGAAAAATTCAGGATTCTTGGTTGCAATATGAGCATAAAAATTCACTTTTTACATTCCCATTTGGACTATTTCCCGGAAAATCTTGGGGACGTGAGTGAAGAGCAAGGTGAAAGATTTCATCAAGATATTAAAGAGATGGAAAAAAGATACCAGGGGCGCTGGGGCACAAAAATGATGGCCGATTACTGTTGGACATTGAGGAGAGATCTTCCTTTAGCTGAATATGACAGAAAAACAACAAAAAGAAGCTTTTCTAAAAAAAGAAAACGGTTTTTAAAGAAGCGTAAAGAATAAACAACTATTCCAAATAGTTTCAATGTCTATATCTTGTATGTTTTTGTATTTTTCTCTTTAATATGTTATAAAACTAGCTTATAAATGAAATAAATCGTGTTTTTCTAAATTTCTTGATTTTGCTGGTTTGAAAAATAACCTTACGTGATACAAAAAAACTGAAAGCAGATTTGAAATCAGTGCTACCCAATTACCAAAAAACAGTTAAAATTTTTAAATCAACTTTGAAAATGTTATCAAATGCAGGCCTGTGTTACATCTCAAATATGCTATAGCTCAAAGATTTTAACAACACGAGGTTTGAGAAATTTTCACGGCAAAAATATTGCTGCCATTTTTTTAATATGGCGTATCGAACAAGCAATCTACCGCATATATTTTGAAATAAATTCCACGTAAAGAACCCTTTGATCCCTTTTTTCGGAAGTTGCTATTTTTGTTTTATTGGACTCGAAGATAAATGCAGCAAAATTTAAAGTTGCATTTTACTGAGTTGCGTACAGTGCAGACCGAGAAGGCGAGAAAGTCTAGAAAAACAACCGAACCTCGCACCTTACCGCATCCCACCCGCCGTGTAATATGCAAAACAATCGCAAACTTACCTTAATTATTTGTTGGAGCAAAATCGAATTTCACTTCTTGATATTTATTGAATGGTCGGACGGTAGGCGTGAATCTGCATTATTTACGTAAAATGTAAGTACTTGCAAATTGATTGAGCCAATATTAAGTCAAGAACATTAGAGAAACTATTTATTTATATATTGTAAATAAGCTATATTATATATTATATTATTGATGTAAACCTAAATAACTATTAACATAAACTTTACTTTAAATTAAACAAATTAAATGACATACGGTCATTTGGCATTGATATTACTCGTATATAGTGAAGTGCACTTAGATTTTGATTTGAAAATCGATTCAACCTGACAAAACTTTGAAATCAGTGTTTTTATAGAACGGCGCAGTAGCTCTTTAATACGTAGGTATACATAAAAAATTGAAGAGAATGTTAGTGTGCACAGATCCGAAAACCTATCACGTGCGTGCTCAACACGCTCTTGACTGGTTTTTACCGTTTAGTTTTTTTTGCAACACATGTTTGTAAATCGCTTTTTTGGAAAAATTTAGGTGACATCGCAAAATTCTCAATTTCTTGCAATATCTTTCAGAAAATACGCTTGAAGCATATTTAATTACTTTCTTTTGTTTCAAAAACTTAATTTATGCTTCATTTTGTTTGCACATTTTTCTATAAACGTTTATAACAAGAAATGCTCTTTTAAAATTTCGAATAATTAATTGGATATTCATAATTACTTATCCGCACAATTATTTTTTAATTCACCGAATAATAATAAACGTATTTCTTGTGTAAGTATCCCACAACATGTCAAAATAATAATAAACAATTTACGCATTTTTTTTACACAAACCAATTTATAGGTAGGCTTTCATGAAAGTATATACTGGGTGGGGCATTTAAATTAACAAACTGGAATAAATTTAAAATAAATTATTTTCGGGAAAGATGCTTCAGACAAAAGTCTCATCATTTGAAAAATGGGATCTAATGGCTATATTTCTTTAAAGTTTGGTGGTGGACTTCAAGGTCATCGGAAGGTTAACTTTGGATTTTTGCCGTACTACCCCTATTTTTTTTACAGATTCATATTCTGTTCCAAGAAATAAACTACTTTTGTTTCTACCATTTTTTTTATTTAGTCTCACTGTTTGCGAGTAATTAAGCAATGAACGTGAAAGTAGCACATCTTTGTAACTGAGAAACAAAATATTTTATGGAAAAGAAAAGAATTATTGTAAAGATTCAATGTGTAATGACTGTGACAATTGAGAATTCTAGTAATGCAAGAAATATGACTTATTGTCTGTAATTGTTTATTTGTGGCATATTCAGATTTTCTTACTTTTTATTGGGTATTTTTCCACTGCAAAATATTTTAATTTTTTTTTAATGAAAAAACCTCTGCGCCAAACGGATCAGACAGAGGTTGGTTCTTGAATACTTGACTGTTTCAAAATGTCTCACACCTAAAAATATATAAACTAGAACAATGTTATAAACTAAAACTGAAAATGAAAGCTATAGGTAGTTAATGTTTCGGAAGAGAATCTACTTCCGTTCTCAAAACTTTTTTGGCCGTCAACCAGGACAGTTCTTTGTTTATGTATTTCCATAGTCACGTGAGACATTAAATTATAAATTTATCTTATTTTTACTTACTTCGTCTCTAAGGATGGGCATTATGGGCAACCAACTAGTACAAAAATCTATTGAATAATTAGAAACTCATCTATCCTCGTTTAATAAAATAATCGCGGATTCTTTAAGTTTTCTTTTAGTTCCGTTGCTCTCTTTTTGTAAAATCTTCGCCGAGTCCCATTTAATCCTTTGATTATTATCCCACGCGAGTTCACAAATTTTGGATTTTTCAACTTCTCCCCTTCTAGAGTAATTTCTAAAGCCTTACGTTGAAAGGTCTAGATGATTCACATACGGACATACGTAATGTTTTCCGCACTCACACGGAACACTGTAAATACAATTTTTTGAATTTTGAACAATATTTAGAGGTTTGGTTTTTGATAAAACCGATCTTAGCGTGGAACCCGTTTGAAAAACCATTCGTACGGAAAACCTATTCCCAATTTTTCGTAATTTATCCGATAAACCATGTATATATGGAATTACTGCCATTGACCTAAATACCTCAGGTTGTGATAGTATATTCTCTCTACTACCAATGTTCAATAACTGACTATCAACAAAACTCTCAGGATATTGATTATTTAATAAGACAGTTTTTATAAATTGTTTTTCGTTCCTGATGTAATATTAAGGAACGAAAAACAATTTATAACTACTGTGTTATTAAAAAATCAATATCCTGAGAATTTTGTTGATGGTCAGTTATTGAACATTGGTAGTACAGAGAACATACTATCACAACCTGAGGTATTTAGGTTAATGGCAGTAATTCCATATATACATGGTTTATCGGAAAAATTACGAAAAATTGGGAATAGGTTTTCCGTACGATTGGTTTTTCAAACGGGCTCCACGCTAAGGTCGGTTTTATCAAAAACCAAACCTCTAAATATTGTTCAAAATTCAAAAAATTGTATTTATAGTGTTCCGTGTGAGTGCGGAAAACATTACGTAGGTGAATCATCTAGACCTTTCAACGTAAGGCTTGGTGAACATAGAAATTACGCTAGAAGGGGAGAATTTTAAAAATCCAAAATTTGTGAACACGCGTGGGATAATAATCATAGGATTAAATGGGACTCGGCGAAGATTTTGGAAAAAGAGAGCAACGGAACTAAAAGAAAACTTAAAGAATCCTCGATTATTTTATTAAACGAGGATAGATGCGTTTCTAATTATTCAATAGATTTTTGTACTAGTTGGTTGCCCATCCTTAGAGACGAAGTAAGTAAAAATAAGATAAATATAATTTAATGTCTCACGTGACTATGGAAATACATAAACAAAGAACTGTCATGGTTGACGACCAAAAAAGTTTTGAGAACGGAAGTAGATTCTCTTCTGAAACGTTAACTACCTATAGCTTTCATTTCCAGTTTTTAGTTTATAACATTGTTCTAGTTTATATATTTTTAGGTGTGAGACTTTTTGAAACAGTCAAGTATTCAAGAACCAACCTATGTCTGATCCGTTTGGACCAGAGGTTTTTTCATTAAAAAATTTTAAATATTTTTCAGTGGCAAAATACCCAATAAAAAGTAAGAAAATATGACTTATGTTTATCACTCTTTGTTTCAGATATCCCCACATAAACAAATCTGGTGAAATTAAGTCAGGTGATCGTGCGGGCCAGTGTACTGGACCAACTCGTTCAATCCACCGCTCTGATTTATTTCTTACAATAAAACTCAATTACCTTGATAAACATAAGCCTTATTTCTTGAAATATTAGAATTCTCATTTGTAACTGCCATTACACATTGGATATTTACAATAACTCCTAAATTACTTGTCTATAAAATGTCTTGTTTCCTGGTTAGAGATGTGCTACTTCTACGTGTAATGCTTAATTACTCGCAAACAGTGAGACCAAATAAAAAAATAGTAAAACAGAAGTTGTTTATCTTTTAGAGCAGAATATGAATCTGTAAAAATAGGGGTTTGCATGTAAAAAACTGAAGGTGACCTTCGGATGACCTTGAAGTCAAACAATATAGCCATTAGATCCCACTTTCTCAAATGATGAAACTTTTGTCTAAAACATTTTTCTCGATTTTTTTTATTTTCAAGTTATTCGCGTTTATCAACTTAAATGGTCCACCTGGTATAAGAGATAGATAGATATCTAATCTAACATGATTTGATACTTTATCCAACTTGATCATAAATTAGGCAATTTTATATCAGATTATAATTTTACTTTTCACAGTATAGTTAAGAGTATCAAAAAACACATAAAATGTTATATAATATTTATTATAATACGCTATATGCTATATAATATTTGACAATATAAAAATATTTATTAATACTTACAGGATATTGAATGAACTTAGTATTAAATTAGGCCACTTTGGAGCCTCTATTTTATTTATATTTGATCTAAACCGAAATTTTTGGAGTTATAACATTTTCAAACCTATTTTTCATAATAAAACCGGTTTTTTTAGAGTTCTAAGAAAATTGCCGACAAAAAGTGAACGAAAACTTCATTTACGATTGTAAAAAGCCATCAAAAAGTTGCACATTCATTCAGATCCAACCGACTTCCTAAGAACTCGCCTAAGTGCACCCCATATTGAAACTTAGTTTTCATTCTTATATTACCACAAATCGGTAATTATAAACTAGAATCATAATATTTGATTGCATACATTACTTGTAAATCAAAAAGGTCTTAATTAATAACATACTTGGTGCCTACGCCTTCTACGATTATTGTTGCGCATTACGAAGTAAATCACATAGGCTGGACAAAACTCGTTATCATAGAACTTTACCAGCACGTCTCCATTTTCTTTTCCTGTGGTGTCAAAGCCTCTTGGCGGAACAACTGTATTTTCAGATCCGACCACGCATTTCTTCACTAATACATCTGCTAGAATCATGCCCTTGTACTCTGTTTTGTCACAGTAATGGGCTGCATATGAAGCTTTAGGAGAAAAACTCACTCCTTTTCCAAATCTATTGCCGGTTTCCTGTCCATAGAATCTCCAGTTAAAGTTGTTGATGCAAATGCTGTCAATATGTTGAAGTTTTGTTCCATGAAATAGTCTCTGTGGTACAATAGAATTATATTTTAGGTTCCTTTTTATTTCAAATGCCTTTTTTAAATATGGGTTATGTACTTTCTTGATACAATCTACATATAGATTTTCGTCGGATATCATAGATATTATAGTCATATATTCCGCGCTATTTTCATCTAATAACTCATATCTTCCAACGGTTTTTCCAAATTTAAAGCTTTGTGGATAAATATTCTTGTATCGATTAATTTTCATTATTTTTGGATCTATTTTTATTTCTACCGGTGCGGTGACCTTTCTGGGAACCTTTCTTGTACGATTATGATTAGAACCGTATAAATTAATTTTGGCAAGTTGCTTTGTCAAATTGTCCATTGAGTCCTCTAGACTGTCATTGTAGTAACTGGAGTAATGCATTATTCTGAAATTCACAAGAAAGTGTTATTTAGATTAACAAAATCTAAAAATGTCGCATTAATTTAATGAAATAAAGCTGGCCGATCTAGAAAAAAAGTTTAAACGTGCTAAACTGTTTTAACGTCATTCTAACTGCTTACCATAAAACTTGATAAATAATCTAGTTAAGGTGGCCATTTCCTAGAAAGAGACATCTGATAGGGAAATGTATATTATTTTTGGTCATAACTTTCTTTTCTTAGTGCTTTATATTTAAAAGTACTATTACTACTTACTATGAAATTTCATTCAACAATTTCAGTGGGTTGCAAAATACTTGGATTTAAATTTAAAGATTATGCTAATCTTCATGTTTCGCAGTTTTAAATTTAACTATGTTGGAAACGACTAGAATTATTGAGGGAAAATTCATAGTAATAGTCTTGTTATGGTTCTACTTAGGTAGTCTTATAGTTTTCTTAAATATTCGTATTAAGAAAAAATGTTATGGCCAAAAATAATACATATTTCCCTATCGGATGTCTCTTTCTATGAAATGACCACCTTAAGAAAAAAATATGGTAAACGTATTTTAGACCGGTAGCACGGGAAAGATTTCGGTGAACATTTAGCTAACGTCTGCGTCTCATGGAGTAAGCACCTAAAATCGACTACGAGATATTTTTTATCATTGCCACTGGCGCAAAACAATTTTTAATTGATGTTTTATTTTGTAAAATAAATGCATAATTTTTTTCAATTAGTTCACGTCTGCGATGTTAATATTAGTCTACTTTAAGAAAAAAAGTGACGGGAAGCGCAATCGCAGACGTGTAGGTGGCGCACTATTCTTTGAAATCGGTAATCGCATTTGTATCGAAAACCGGTTCACGTCTGCGAAAGGCGTCACCCGTTATATAATGTCTTTTTAAGTACTTGAACAGTCTCCCAGACGATTTGGCTGTATATGTGATATTTTTATACATTTTCGATTATGCTATGGATTCCGGTAATTTTGTACAATAAGCTCACTTTTCACACAAATAGATATTAAAATTTATTGATATACCGATACTTATGGACGCATTCGTAGACGTTGCGCGCGTGTATAAGTGTAAGTAAATAAAAAATTAATTGGTAAAAAATAACACACATTTTTTACCGATCAGCTCACGTCTGCGAATAACTTGTTTATTGCTATAATGGTATAACAATATTAAAATATTTTTCACAGACATTTAGCATCCGCATAAATATTTTTAACATTAAGATTAAGAACTTTGAAAACCATATACACAGTGGAACGATCAGTTCACGTCTGTGTGTGCAAACCGCGTTAATAATTGGTTTCTGCTTACTTATTGTGAATTTTTCAGACGCCTACAACTTGCATATATTTCAATAAAATTAATATATCAGGTGCTCACGAACGTTCCGCACGTTCTCAATTTAGCTAGTGTATTCTATGGGTCTTGCTTTGTCATGAAATGTATTATAATTACTGTGTATACCTATATACCGAAGAATTCGTAGCCTCTTGCCCAATTTCAATGAGAGCACCCGTTATACTCCCACCACCGACCGTTGATCCTGTACTGGCGGTACTGCTCCTTCTTGGTGATGTTGTCATTTTTCCTATTAGTCCTGGAGAGTGCTAGGTTCAAAGAGTTTAAAAAATAGAGGAGACAAGCTTCACGAGCATAATGTATAAGCAGCGCCTTCCGTCGAATTAGCAGCATTGCAGGAACGTTGAATTTGAATTTGAAAAAAAACAATTACAATACATGACACTTCGGTTTTGCTTTCACAATTTTCATTATCATACACGTACCTATTGATTAGTACAAGTTTTTTGACTTATATGTGTGGAGAGTCTAACAAAATTAGATCCAAGTTAACAACAATAATTTACTAAGTGTACCACTGTTGATTATTTTCTGTAGGAAATATAGGTGATTTTTCTGCACAAATGGACATTTTTTCTGGTAACACCTTGTAAAATATACTAATATTGGGCTACCTAACTTAATTTGTTTATACTTACTTACCTGTCTGCTCTGCTAGCATCCCATTTTGCCACTCACCGCCCTTCTTCCCTCCCGAAAAATCTCAAAAATGAGCATCAGTCTTATGGCCCCGTTCTACGTTCAATTCAATGATCAAAAGTTTTTATTTTTATAACCATTCTATGATTTTAAGCAGTCAACACGTCAAACTTCACTATTGACCTACCCCTTGCCGTCCCCGTAAACTTAGAATGCCCGGACAACTTTTGTTCGATACACAAAGGTCCAATCTACACAACGCCACTCAAAGCATCCCGATCTGACCACCCTAATTTTCTTATATCGCATTTAAATCTCGGCATAATTTTATTAAAATAGTCAAAACGTAGACCTTTACTATTGACCTCCCCCTTGCCGCCCCCGTAAACTTAGAATGCCCGGACAACATGTATTCGATACACAGAGGTCCAACCTACACAACGTCACTCAAATCACCCCGATCTGACCACTCCTGCGTCCAGCGGTGACGCCCGAACATTTGTTTCACTTTCGATGTATACGTCCCCCTATATCTACCATTACATTCCCGGTTTCTTAAACATTTCCAATGTTAAAATACTTTATTAAGAGCTACATTTCAATGAGACTTATTAAACTATTTTATCAACTTTAATAAAATTAAACATGCGCAAGGGGCACCATTTGCCGATTGTGTGTTATTAGTATTACATTCTGTGTTTACATGAAAGTTATTGTCGAAACGTTAATACACACATACAAGCAAACTGACTACAATTCTCATTTAATTGATTTTAATACAATTACAAACATTTTTAAGGAAGCTTAATGTTCGTCTGATCTTAAGCTCCACTTACGATAAAATAATTGCAAAATAATGAAGCAAATACAAACTATTTTTTTTTTACCAACAGATGAGAAGGACAATATAATCGCTGTGGATGGGGATGAGGAGAGCTGTTTTTTACAAATAAATGTTTTTTTGTAATGCAGATATCTTTGGTTATTAACACCTATTGTGGCCTAATCGTTTAACAAGTGACGTGGGTGGGTGTTGCCGCGTCCACCTCCCCTTTTCTTTACCACATCTTCATAAGAATTGTTTTTTTCTTGCAATTATCACGGTAGTAAATAGTTAAATGTTTGTTTGACCGACTATAAAATCAAACTCTTTCTTTGAAAGTAGTACTTTTTAGCGACCGCAAATAAAATTCATGCAATCGTACTTATATGAGCAAGTATGCACAATATACACATCTGCGAATAATCTCGTGGCCTAAAAGTTGCGTACTTTGCATAAAAAACCATTCGCAGATGTAAGCTAATCGTTCAAAAAAAAATATTTTTTTTCACAAAGTAAAAGCGTACAGACAAGCGTCTGGGCTTGTTCTACGCGTCTGGGAATAATTTGATACAACAGTCCGAGCTCAAAGTTTTTGATAATGCACTTCGCAGACGTTAGCCAATTGTACAAAATTATCGGAATCGGTAGCATAATCGAAAATGTATAAAAATATCACATACACAGCCAAATCGTCTGGGAGACTGTTCAAGTACTTAAAAAGACATTATATAACGGGTGACGCCTTTCGCAGACGTGAACCGATTGCTTTTAAAGGCCGGTTTTCGATACAAATGCGATTGCCAATTTCAACGACTAGTGCGCCACCTACACGTCTACGATTGCGCTTCCCATCATTTTTTTTTCCTAAAGTAAACTAATATTTACATCGGAGACGTGAACTAATTGATAAAAATTATGCATTTATTTTACAAAATAAAACATCAATTAAAAATTGTTTTGCGCCAGTGGCAATGATAAAAAATATCTCGTAGTCGATTTTACGTGCTTAAGAAAGGTCTCTATGAGACGCAGACGTTAGCTAATTGTTCACCAGAATCTTTCCCGTGCTACCGGTCTATTTAGACAGGGCTTCCCTCTTTATTTGCCACCTTTTATTTGCTAATTATTTTTTGGTTGGACGATCGACCTAATAGGGTTTTAAAGGATGCCCTATGAGATGGTGGTAATCTTAAAAAAAATCCATAATACAATTTACTTGAAAATTTACTACATTTTCAGCCCCTCAATCAGCACGTCTACGGAATAAATTAAATGGGTATATGCGCTTTTAGTTACCTTCAAGAGGTGTATAACTAACCAAGTTTAAAATAAATCGATTTTTTAATAACTGAGCTACGTAGGTGTTACCGTGAAGTGGGACACACTGTATATATATACATATAAAATTGCATTAAAAGAAGCTTTTGGATAAAGCAAAAAAAATCATCTGCGTCAGCTCGATAGATTAGATATTTTGCGAATTTGCAACCCCCAAGGGGAGGTGGGGGTGCAGAATTTGTTTTTTTTAAAGGTTTTTCTAACTATATATACTGTATTAAAGAAAGCCTTTATACAAAGCAAAATAATATTTTCTCTACGTTACGTTGACAAATAAGCCATTTTGCGAATTTGCAATCCCTGGGGGGGTTGGGGGTGCAGAATTTGTTTTTCTTTAGGTTTTTCTGGTTAAAATAGACCCTTTATTCAGCTATTTATTAAGTGACACATTTTGGAAATTTTTGAAAATTGTTTAAGGGATGAAATTGTCTGTCGATCGTTTTTCACCACTGTCTATGGTTTCAATTAGCAGGAAAAATAGTTGACAGACATTTTGTGTGTATCTAATTTTAAGTCAATATCTTAAACCGCTCCTAACGTGTGCACAAGAATAGTTACAGACCAACCGACCGACATATATTTTTTTTCTGCTAAAATTTAACATCTCGACATTTTGTGACATTCCAAGCCTATTAAAAAAAAAATAATAACAATTTATTTTTGAAGGGAGGAACAGTTTTAGGGGGGGTCCGACAGCCAGCAACAGGAGCTGCTTGAATGAATAGTAACCTACATGGGAAGAAAGCAGAGCACCGACCCTCGCATCGACCCTTGCACCAAGCATAGCACAGCGCTGGCGGTGCGTTAGACAGTGCGCCGTAGTGGCCACAATCATTTGATAATAACAGCCGATATAATAGTTAGGGAAATGGCGTGCAAAATCGACGACGAAAAGTTACCGTCTGCCAGTCGGTAATCGAGGAGGGGATATAACTACGAAACTTTTTTCTCTCTGGAAATTTTTGGTATGGTGGGAGAATATGGAGGGGGAAGACATTTTTTTTAATCAAATGGTTACCGATACCTTCCGCATAGGTAGTTAGTGTATGTACTACACGTACCCCAATTACGCTGGCAGACAAAACTTCCAGGCGGTGCGCGGTAACCGGAAATTAAAAAAAAAATTTTTGTTACCGGATCAAACCTATCGCAAAATGTTTTTTTTGGCCTGTACAGTACTGTACTTTAGTGGCAGACATTTCTGCCGGGCGATTTTTGAGGAATTTGCCATCAAAGTGGCGAGAAATGGACAAAACTTTGAAATTATGACAAACAATGGTTAAAATTGAAAAAACCGTCTGCCACCCCAGAGTATAGTACACAAGACACTAAAGAACCCTAGCCTTGGCTGGCAGACGTTTTTTTAAATTTTAACCCCCCCAAACCACCTCATAAAAGTAAAAAAAAAAATCACGTTTTCATATCTATTTTTTTTTAAATAAATATTAAGTAAAGTCGTTTGGATATGTTATTACAGTGGGAATTCGAAAAATTTGAGATTTGGTTTATCTTGATCCGTTGATATTGAGTAAAGTTATTCATAAATTACCATTTTTTTTTCAACTATGCTTTGCTCCAAATAATGCTATAATAGGACTGTCATTTTCTTTTTATTTCAATCATTTCTCAGTATTTTTGATTTTTCAATTCAGCCTCAAGCGAACAGTGACACATTACGCAGTTACTAGTACGCTATTATTATTATTATTATTAGTATTATTGTCATTATCATTGATATTATTTTAATAATTACTCTACTATGAGATTTCGAAGAAATGAAATTAAAAAAATGTTATCGGAAACAATGTTAATATTTAATAAAAATGATAATAATAAAAATAATAACTATTATCATTATGACTATTGTAATTACTCGCATTAAATAAGTTGGAAAAGTTTATAATTTTAAACAATTTAGGTAATGCAATTTTTACGAAATTACTAGTTTTGTTTATTAATAAAAAAATGTTTCATTTTGAACCATTTTTCAATGTTAACAAATTAAAAAAAACATTTGAAACAGGAACAATACAATAAATTAAAATTGTGATTCTTTATATTATTGTGACCTGGGCACCGATTATTATCTACATTTTTTAGTAAAAATACAATTTTAAACATAAATTATAAAAAATGAAAGATAAAAATAAAAAATCAGGGTCGAGGGATTGTTAGAGAATTAAAAAAAAACAACTTTCCGATTACTAAAATATTAAGACCTGTCTGTAGACTACTTTGAATGGCATAGTAGGATTTCGTCGTAGTACTCGGCATCTCGAAATTGATTCGGTTCCGGCCACTTTGATTTTGCAGTTGTCTCTAAACATATTTGTTGTGTCAAGTGTCAGTGTTTATAAGAAAATATTAAATGTAATAAATAAAAAATCGGCAGCTACTGGAAGCGGCTGGAACCTCCCCACCCGGTTGAAATTAGTAATGGGTTGCTAAACAGCAGTCTGCTACTTTTTAACTGTAATTTGATTCGCAGCAGTAGCAAATGCTACGAGCTCTGATAGTCAATTCAAATCAGCCGTCATGACATGCCTTTAAATCAAATATATTATTGTAATATGACCCACCTATATTTATCTAATTTACAACTTACGTCGTATGTGTCACCGCCAAAACAGCAATAGAATTATTTATATTTCATTTAAAACTAGTGACCAATCCTCAAACTCTGAATAATTATAAACACCTAATATATGATGATATTTAATCATGTAACATTTTCGCAATTATTAATAAAGTTTATAATGAAAAAAACAGCACTGTGTTGGGATCGAACCGTCGATCGTAAGTGGACACTTCAACCCACTGGACCACTGACAACTTGTGACGTAGTTTTACATATGTTGATATTACAGAGACATTGAATTTTGTTTGTTCTCTATACAATAATTTGTATAAAACAATATAAGTATATAAAAAAAAAGTGCAAGTGTGATATATCGTTGAAATCGGAATTTTAACTGCTTTCCAATGGTTAGATTATAAATTGTAAGTAATAATAAAATAAACAAGTTGTTGTGCCAAAATGGCACTAAACGTAATCCGATCTCAACCAAAACCTTCTCAGATCTTCTAGAGCACTAAAGAAACCCTCATGCAAAGTTTCATCCAAATTCGTCCAGTAGTTTCGCCGCTATCGTGCTAACACACATACACACATACATAGAGTAGTATTATTATGAGAAGATGCTTGGGGCGGAGCCAACGTGCGCGAATATTTTTGCCAGTGACAGCATCATCTGGGGTAGAAGGATGTGTAATAATTGTAATCAAATTTTCGAGGTCGAGGAGCTGTGTAATGCAGTAGATTAAAACCTCGTCACACTTTGGTGTTTACGATGAAGACATTTTTTACTGAAAATAAGGTTCTTTCATTTAATTCAATTAGAAACGGCGAACACAACAGGTATACTGCAGCACACACCCTGTGACTGCAGGTTGACGGTGCCACTGGATTCGAGGTCAAATATGACGCAAATCGCTCTCATTGGCTTAGATCAATGAATGCACACAAACTCGTTTCTGCGCATCATTTTTTGCAAGCATTTTCTCATAATAATACTACTCTACACACATACACATCTACACACACAGAAATTTTTCAAAAACCACTTTTTTGGATTCCTGGGACCTCAAAACGTAAAGATTTGATGTTCTCAATTTTCGATTTTGTACCAATTTTAGTAACCTCCCACAATTTTATTGTGGGGAGGTTAAAATGTGAGCATTACAAAATATTGGAAGTGTATAATATAGTAATTACAATCATCAATATTTTGATATTTTAAATTTTTCTTCAAACATCAGAATATCATGACATTTATTAAGTCATTTCATGATATTAAAGTTTGACATTTTAGAAGGCTGTGTGTTGCCATTAGCAGGGGAGGTAAAAGTATTTTTTCTGCTCCCTTATGTATATTTGCTGTTTTCTGTACAGCCTGTAGAATGGATAATTCCAGTTATTTGAACGGATATATTTCATATCCTATCTAGGATGGATATGAAACCGATCACAGTTCGTGTAATAAGCACATAGCCAACTATTCGTTTAAAAAAATTCAAGTTAGTGCGTAAGCTGTCAAAGTCACAGTCCGTATATTAAAGTACATAGCCAACTATTCGTTTTAAAATATTCAACTAACTGCGCAGTGAGTCGTCACTGTCCACTTGAGCGGAGAACGGAGCAATCAACGGCTGATTTGAAAAATCTAAATCTCTAAGAAATGATTGGAATAAAATTAAAATGATACTTGCATGCCATTGTTCCGTCCCTTAATGATTTTTAGAAACTAAAAATGACAGTCCTACTATAGCAATATTTCGAGCAAAGCATAGTTGAAAAAAAGTTGTTTTTTTGTGAATAACTTTGCTAAATATGAACGGATCAAGATAAACCAAATCTCAAATTTTTCGTAATTCCCACTGTAATAACACATCCAAAGAACTTTGCTTAATATTTATTAAAAAAAAAAATAGAGATGAAAACGTGATTTTTTTAAACTTTTATTAGGTGGTTTGGGGGGGTTAAAATTTAAAAAAACTTCTGCCAGCCAAGGCTAGGGTTCTTTAGTGTCTTGTGAACCATACTCTGGTCTGGCGGACGTTTTTTTCAATTTTAACTATTTTTTGTCATAATTTCAAAATTTTGTCCATTTTTCGCCACTTTGATGGCAAATTGCTCAAAAACTGCCCGGCAGAAATGTCTGCCACTAAAGTACAGTACTTTACAGGCCAAAACAAACATTTTGCGCTAGGTTTAGTCCGGTAACAAACATTTTTTTTTTCAATTTCCGGTTACCGCGCACCGCTCGCAACTTTTGTCTGCCAGCGTAATTGGAGTACGTGTAGTACATACACTAACTACCTATGCGGATAGGTATCGGTAACCATTTGATTAAAAAAAATGTCTTCCCCCCTCCGCATATTCTCCCACCTTACCAAAAATTTCCAGAGAGAAAAAAGTTTCGTAGTTATATGCCCTCCTCGATTACCGACGGGCAGACGGTAACTTTCTGTCGTCGATTTTGCACGCCATTTCCTAGACTATAAATTTTGGTGCGGTGCCTAGGTCGATGCGACGGTCGACAACCGATAGCGGCATAATAAAATATGTCCATTTATATGTTAGGTACAAGGTACAAAGTTTTACACATTTCATTCTCTATCTCGCTCTCACTCACTACATCACACTACTGTCTCACACAACTGTAGGGGCCGCATTATTATGGTTCCTGGCCCTACTAGAAATGCTAAAACAACTATTTGCGCCAAACGACCTTGAACTACGAAAAAAATTTGCAAAAAAACACATAATAATGCGCCCTATATTTAATGTAAAAAAAGATAATATTCCTTGCCCTTCTCGAAATTTTTTTTTTTTGCAAAATTATAATTTTTTGGTATTTCTCGTAGGGCAAGGAACAATAATAATACAGCCCTTACAGTTGTAAATGGAGACAGTAGTGTGATGCAGTGAGTGAGAGTGAGATGGAGAATGAAATGTGTAAAACTTTTGGAATTTTTTGTGGCAGTTCCAGGTGTTTGCACAATATATAGTAGGTGGCAAATTGTTACTTAGATAACGTAATATGTCAGTATTTTTAGTTTTTTGCTAATGAATAAGTGGATTGAAACATTCTTTATAGGATTTTGCAAACGGCAGAAAAATTAACTATCTATAAAAGAAAAACTTTGTGTAGAAATATTAATGAAATCTTTGCATTCTTTCGATAACCTGAATTCTGGTTATGCTAGCAAATTAAAATCCTAAAATGAATTTGTCTAATTTCTTCTTTGACAATTCTCATTCTAACACTAGCATCCACACAGTCCCCTACGGCCATGCAGATTAAACTAGTATCCACATAACCCCCTACGATTATGAAGATTCAGTTAAAAATGAGAACAAAGAACTAAAATGAATTTATTTATCTACCTTGTCTTAAAAAAAAAATTTTTCATTCCAATGGATTACATTTTCATGAAATCTATCATTCTGTTTCCTGGAAATGCTTAGCCTTTGAAACGTTTTTCGCCCTTATTCTGGAGCTCATCAGAAAGACATAAAGCCATTCATAAAGATGTTTCATGCAAAACCAAGACAATTTCTATGAATAAGTGTGAAATGATTATATTTGACATTGACTGATAAAAACAACCTCACCTATCTATTAGCTAACTAGTATTGGAGCCTATATACTCTATGCATGTTTAAAAATGAATTATTATTTGTTTGCTTATAATTGTATTGAAACATTCTTTATAGGATTTTGCAAACGGCAGAAAAATTAACTATCTATAAAAGAAAAACTTTGTGTAGAAATATTAATGAAATCTTTGCATTCTTTGCATGTGGATACTAGTTTAATCTGCATGGCCGTAGGGGACTGTGTGGATGCTAGTGTTAGAATGAGAATTGTCAAAGAAGAAATTAGACAAATTCATTTTAGGATTTTAATTTGCTAGCATAACCAGAATTCAGGTTATCGAAAGAATGCAAAGATTTCATTAATATTTCTACACAAAGTTTTTCTTTTATAGATAGTTAATTTTTCTGCCGTTTGCAAAATCCTATAAAGAATGTTTCAATACAATTATAAGCAAACAAATAATAATTCATTTTTAAATAAGTGGATGTCGTAAACATTTACCAAGTACTGTCCTGCATCACGTTTTTTTTTCATTGACTATTATTTAACAAATGGTGGCCCCCCTGTATATTTTTCATTAAAATATGCCAAATATTACAGTCCGTCACATTTTTTCTCACTGCTTGTATATTTTAGGGTGTCCATCCTGTACATTTTTAGAAATTTAGAAAAATACTTAGGTATCACGAACATTATGAAGTAAAATGGACTTCAAATTGGCGAAGAGTACCTATAATTGTTTCGCTTTAGAGTAGGTAAGTACTTAGGTAGGTACCTATATAGATATTTAGAACTAGGTACATAATATCAAGCTTTTATATTTAATGCATTTGTTCAATCACATCACTAAATATCAAGCAATTTAACCTTACTAACAAATTAATTAATCAGCAATTCTCTTTGTTGATAATCTTGGTGAAAACGAACGAGTTTAAGAACAATCGATGTTCACACAGAAAACAACACATTTCAGCGTTATAAGAATTATTAGGAAACTAATAATTTTACCTGGATTAAGTAGGTCCGTTGTAATGGAGGTAATATTTAATACGTAGGTAAAGTTTAAACACTACTAACAAGACAAACACCTATTTATTTATGCCAGTCATACGATACCAACATGTGAAACCCATAATAAAAGGTAACTATAGCTTTGACATATATGATTGAATGTTGCGCCACCTATTTAAGTGGCAAGTGAGCTTCAACTAAACATTTAGTCATTATAGTTAATTGTTTTCGTTTGCAGTGAAGATAATACACAGGATTTCAATGAACAATAATCATATGATGTAATGCATGGTATGGACAACAACACATGAAACATGATTACGAATCACTGCCAAACGAAAGCAGCTATTATTACATAAACGTAGATTAAGATAGAGAAACTTACTGTTTAAGAATACATATTTTATTAATCGGCATATTTCAGTATTTCCATTTGTATTCAGCGTCGTAATTATCATAATCAAACACTATTCTTTTCTAGTCACAATAGAGTAAAAAATATCAGTCATATATTTTATTATTTTTTAATTTTAACCCATTTGCAAGAGAAAAGATAATCAGACAGCAAAGAAGAAATAGACAAAGATAGTTGATAACTCCAAATTAAGGGGATACGATATCCAGCGGAAACGGTTTCGTGATTTGTCGGGTAAGCACACCTTGCGGTGTGGCTTGCAGATCGGGCTGAAAACTAAAAGACAGGTTGTCTCACAAGAATCAGCAAGTGCTACGTCACGTGTAGATGTAGAGAACAGAACTCTCAGAATTATTTCCTACATAACATCTCATGGATAAATACATCCATAGCATATGCATTAGATGTGGGAATTTGAATATGTGCTGTTAAATATACATATGATATGAAATGTATGTTCAGCTACTGACATCCATCAGTGTCATATACAATGTATATTGCTGGACGTATATACGTAATGATTTATACATAACATGTTAAGGTTTAATTAAATTATACACGTATACAAATTTTATCTCATCTGATGCGCATGCGTTACTAACTTATGGCATAGTACGTCGGCGCACCACGCATCGTTTTTTCACGGATTGTAGTTCGCAACAGCCGGCAGCCATTAATCCCTATAGTCTTGCGTGCATAGTGGTTATGTGTGATGGAAGTTAACTCTTTCTCATTCTCTGGATTTTATATTATTGCTGTATTATGCTGTTACATTTGCATGAAGCTTCCATGATGTAAGAGTATATTTATTATAATGCAATTCTTTAGATTTGTAATTACATATACTCTTTTAGTGTTAGTGGCAGGTGTGTGTTTAAAATAGTTATATAAAATATATTTCTTGTTAAATTATCTGTGTTTTAATATCTCTTATATGAATACCTCTGAAGTAGTTCCCATAAACATCAAAACACTTGAACACTTTCATTCGATTCGTGCTGCACCAATCGTGTTGGTATCATCGAGATGATTAAAACTGTTCGTTTTAATCATCTCCCGATGATGCCAACATGACTGGAGCAACACGCGTCGAGTGCAGTGTTCATTAAGTGTTTTGATGTCCGTGAAAACTACTTCAGAGATATGTAATGTATATTCATAAAATATGCGCTTGTGTATATGATGCGTGTTTCATATCCAGTGAATGTACATTGCATATGTTTATGTACATTCATTGGTTATGAAATAGATATGGAAGTCGGCGACAAATGTATATGTTAGGAATGTTAATTTCACATCCATTAGATGTACATTAGATATACTTTCTCCATCTTGTGGATATACATATCCATAGATTGAAGATACAGTGTATGTACATTGCATATCATTTTGTTATGTGGGTTGTTTACTTTCTGTCCTATACTAATTAAAAATATACTTAATATATAAACGTCGAAATACTTGAGGCATCATATATCGTATGTTAACAAGCACAACCCGTTTCTTTAGTAACATTGGGTTTAGATTGTTTAGACAATCAGCTGAGTTCGGCCGTTTTATTTGAACATTGTTGCCGATTTTTCACTGTTAGCATCTCACTCTAATTTTACCTTTCCCGCCTGATTGGCATATTGTGGCAACTGCCATTCTTAAATTATCAAAGGTATTTCGCCGGCAGTCCTATCTTGTTAATTCTCAAATTCCAATTCTTTGCCATTTGTCTGTCTACGCTTCTATACTGGAGACAATAAGTGTTGGCAACAGAGCAAAAAATCAGCGGCATTGTGATCAAAGGATAGTAGTTGTTATGTAATTTGGCAATTTGTTAATAATAAATAAGACAATTAGACAGGTAAATTGTATAGCCTGCTGTGCACAGTGACTAATTTATAGTATGTCTTTTAGAAACACTCAGAAAATGGCTGAATATTGGGGCAGTAGATAGAGTATGTACCATACCATACACGATAGAACCAACTACCCCAGAAGAGAAACCTATCCATTTAGAAGAAGGCTGTCCGATTTGGTTTCCAGCTTTCGCCTTGCACCGTGACCCAAAATATTATCCGAACCCTGATCATTTTGATCCAGAAAGATACACGTGTGTGTCGTATACTGATATACATATATACATAATTGACTTGTTCTGTATTTCTTGTCTACTGTTTATCCTTTTGTAAACACAATACTTTTAATAGAGAAATAAATTATTATTATTATTATTATTATTATTCAGTGATGAGAATAAAGGAAAAATAGCTCCCTACACATATCTTCCATTTGGTTTAGGGCCATGCAGTTATATTGGCTCGAGATTTGCCTTGCTGGAACTTAAAACGTTATTTTTCTACCTTTTGTTGAATTTTAAAGTTCAATTTGTAAGAAGAACTAAGATTCCTATGGAAATATCTAAGAATCGCTTTACTTTAAGTTGCGATGGAGGGCTCTGCCTTGGACTGAAACGTATTAAATAATTAAGCCAATCATTTGAAACAACAAACTGGAATTAATTACAAAACATTTCAAACTTTGATGACAGTTGTATGTTCATGCAGGAAAAAAATATAAAATTTTGCGGCAACATTGTTTAAATTGCAAAATATAAATAATACGACACCTCTCCACATAAACCGCTCTAACTTTTTCTAGATAAAATTGATCCCCTGTTTTGGGCTAGATCAATTGCAAATTAAATTGAGTTATCATTTTTACCTGATAACTGATTTTTGACTGTTAAATAGTTGTAATTAAATATATAAATAAGTCAATATACAACAGATTTAACAATAAATATTTTTATTTATGTGACTATTGAATATAAATACCAGATCAGGGCCATCGCTGGAATGGTTTTCCTTGAAAAATGGGATGTTATACTAACTAAAAAGCAGATACCGTACGCATACCTACGCTAGATACAAATTTTTAATTATATTTGGCCTCATTGCTTCTATCATCTGCGGCTGCGACGAATTTTCATCATAAAAATTCGGACATTGATCATAAATCTGATCAATATAGTTTATTCTCAGATATCAAATGCAATATTTAATACTTCACCTCGGAGTTTGATGATGATCGATATAGCAACAGAAGGACTATTAAGATTTCCGTAGCAGGAGCAAAAAGGACTCATGCGATGCATCTGTCCGGCGTTGAATACTTGATGTAAGTGAAGTGGTATCATGAGAGTAATATTTTCTTCTCCACTCTGAGTGCATCAAGCAATTCGGTTTGTGTAATACGAAATTTAAAGCCATCTAATGTACTGTCTTGTCAACCAATAATATCACGGCGAACGTAATACACATTTACATTTATTAATGTTGTTATTGAATATATGCTACATCTTTGTCACAGATAGTAAATATTTACGAAAATGTATCTGTTTGTAGTTTGTACTAGACTTAAGGTGGCCAAATTTCTGTGCTAAATTCTGGGTATATTCACATGATTTTAAATCTAACTATTTTAAAAAGTATAGGTCATATCTATAAAAGCTGCATATAAATGGAAACTAGAATCTTTAACTTAGGTAAGGGGTGTATTTATATTGTTAGAAAGTAATATTTTCATAGATAAAAAAATGTTTAACATGTACCTTAGAACGATATCAGCTCGTCACTTTAATAATTATATTGCATTAGTTAAAATCAAAAATAAGGAAAACCAATGCAGGTCTTACCTAAGTTAAACATTCACCCATGTTATGAATATAAAAAAAATCGCATTAGACACTTCAGATGTTAGAAAGATAGAGTTAAATTTTGCTATGCATTTTCCACATGTTTACCAATATTCCGACATATTAATTTAGCAGAGAGAGGAATTCTATACGATTTCGTGGGCTAAAAGCTGTTGTCTTAGTTTGGTTACTATCTCATAGATGTCGCAACAACAAAAAAGGTGATTGCCTAAACATGTCTTTATATAAGGTGGACTAAAAAATGTTCAGTAAAAGGGATCCAATAAATCGATGAGATCGTTAATAATAATGATTCCCAACCGGTATTTTAACATTGAAAATGTTTAACAAATCCAAGGTGAACAGCAATACGAGGGTCCAGTAGGGTTTTGTGTGATGTTTGGAAATTTCTCAGTTTTGGATGTAAGACTGGTTTTCTCGAAATCGGGCTAGGAAGCACGATTATAACTGTCCAGAGTATTGATCGATTTCGATAAGACTTGGTGGGATCAAGGGTACACGGCCACAAACGAAGCCTATTGCTGGCGGCCCGAATCCGTTGACCGCAAGTATTTTTTCCAGGGCAGAGTATGATTTTTCAAAGAAATTAATAACTCCCGAACCGAAGGTCCGATTTTGATCTTCAAAAATGGCAATTGTAGGACTCGATTAGGTCTGTTAGCTGACGTTTGTGAGAAATTTGACAAAACAAAAGCGAATCTACAAATCCTGGAAAACGTGATTTTTTTGATAAATTCTACAAATTCCGAACGGTTTCCTAATAAAAATCGAAAATTAACTATTCCGTTTATCAAACTCTATATTCAGTATAAGGCATGGACCTTTTTGGACAAACAATCTGAAATAGAGTTTTTTCTAAAAATTTAAAATAAACGAATTATTTACTCTCCGTGAGAAATAGGAGCAAAAAATAATGTAATGTTATATTTAAAATATCTTCATTCATTTCCTTATTTTCATTTACTAAATAAAAATAGAACCGATGCCCTTTCTGTGTTTCAAAATGTAGTTAGCCTTTACTTTAGTCAATGCAAAAAAAAAAGAAAAATAAGTCATCTTATGACCCTCTGCTGAAACAGGAATAACAGGAAACAACAGGAATGAAAAGCATATCAAAATGTAGTTTTTTTAGCTTGTTATATATCTTTCCTGCTCTGTAATTGGATTGTTCTGTTGAGTAGCGTATTGTGAATTTATTAAATAAATAAATAAATGACTTGAAATACTACAAGCGTTGTGCATGCGGTTATGCGAAACACTCTGTATAAGTCCGAATTTCATCCGGTCTAAAGCTTTCTTACCCAAATTATGTATTTTTCGTACGTTGAATTCATAACCCTTGCCGATTTTGTGGAAGCTGTCGATTATGCTTAATAGCTTTAACTTGTAAATTGACAGAGATAAAATTGAACTCAGCATTTACGTTTATTTTATTAGGTGACCAGTAGTGTCGAAGGAAATTGTTATTCCGCTCATACATTGTAGGCACTCCTTTTGATTCAAGAAGCTTTTAGGGAATTGAATTCGCTTGTAGAAAACACGAAGCTTTCTCTGCTCAGGCTAAAAATGTTTTACCGGAATGCCGAACGACCTAAAAGAGTCCTCGTGTAGCATCTATTCACTTTTTTCCGCGTTCTAAAATTACGGCAACAGATTTTCAAATGAATGAAGATGCCTGTTTTTTACGCAAAAAGCTTAAACTTAGCACGATACACCAGTTCGGGATAAATAAATCGATAATTCCTTAAATTATGTCTTAATATTTACGCTCGTTTTCAGAGAGCTTTAACGTAATTTTAGATCCAGATAACACACTGCGGGATTTAAGGATATTCAATTTCTAACCAGTATGTATAGCATGTAGGAAAAATAAGACATTATCAATTATACAGTGTGTCCCAAGAAAACGCCTAATTCATAACTTTTCTTCTGTTTTGTGTTCACAAAAATATAAAAACACGTCAATTAGCAATATCAGATTGCTCTACACTGAAAGAAATTTCTATTATCTATAAAGAGAAATTGACTAACCCCTAATAAATATCTGCATTAAATAGGCTCCAGCAAGACTGCTCTGTAACCGCAACAAAAACGATCTTGCTAAGATGCACTTATTTACCGTTAATAAAAGTTTATTATTTATTTGTTACTGTAGGTTGATAGCTTTGCTATCTGGAGTCGCCACCTATTTTAATCTTAACAAGTTTTTTGTTATAGTTAGTAAGTTCCTATTTCTTGCACCATTACTACCTTGTAACCGGAAAAGAACTTTCCTGCTGCTAATAGGTGACTTTTTAACCACTATGCAGCTTACATTATAATGGCAACAAATAATCTCTCTTGACCTAGTAATGTCATTTTGCAAGTACGTTACTTGTAAATTCAATATTTTAATTTTATATTTTTTAGACTTCATACTTCATATTAAAACACGTTTTTAATACATTTCTATGTTGACTCAGACAAAGAATTATTAAAATTAAAATAAATTCATTTAAGGAAACAAACGACTAATAAACAATTCAGGGTGCCTATTAAAAAAGGGGAACTTTGACTTGTAAAAAGACACAATCATAGTTTACTATATAATAGCTGCTTTCGTTCAGCAGAGTGATTCGTAATGATAAGGCACCTACCTACCTGTTTCATGTGTTGTCTCTGTCCCTATACCATGCAATTTTGCATCATATGATTACTGTTCATTGAAATCCTGTTTATTATGATTATGAATCACTCTGCTGAACGAAAACAACTAATATACAATAACATAAAACACAAGTTTTTTTATAAAAATTCTTTGCATAAAACCTTTCCCACAACTGTCTCGTCGAACGCCGAATTGCTTACTAGTTACTGCATGCGTCGCTGCATGGATGAAATGGCGCGCGATGATAAAAACTCAATTGCGCTTGCGCCACGTGCAAAAATAAATAAGTAAGACGTTATGATTAGTAAGCCAGTCTTTACAGTTAACAGGTGACTTACCAACCATAGGTCTATTTGAGTTTTAACCATTAAATAGTTAACTTTAACTTAAGGCACTTATTTATCGTAAGAAATTATTTAGTTACCCCTAATAAAAAGAAAACTTATAACAATATTTTACCTAGTTTAAGTAAGTGCTACTATTGGGACAAATAGTCAAAGATTTACCGTTGCAAAATCTCATTAGCAAAACAGTTTTTCTTATGGTTAGATAATGATAATGTAGTCTTAACAAAAAAAATACTTATGATAATGCAGATCATCTTAGCAAAACATTCTATTTGGTCGGTTTCTTTCAGTGTATTTGTACCATTGAGTTAGAAGGTAGGGAGACGACATCCTATAAATTTCCTATACAGAAACGGCATCAGTAGGCGTGGCTAAATGTAGTAACGATATGGTGGTTTTGCCAGACCCGGACTAATTAAAATAATAAGAACTTTGTACCCCGCCGAGACGGTCTATTTGGATAACGTAAATAAATGTTCAATTCAATAAATGCAAGAGTTTTAACAGTTTTTATTGACCTTGATATATAAAGTGTGCAATGGTATCCTAAAATAAACCACTGTTTCTATTTTACGAAATATGTAATCTGAGTATAGTGTTGCGTACATCTGGCAACTTTAAGTAATTTTATTAAATTCTATTAAACAGAATGAATTTTTGAGAAATATGTACAGGTATTTACCATACTCTAGTAACTAAAACCTCAGACATTAAATTATCATAGGTAATCTGTTTAAATTTAGGAATGTACACATTTATTATATTTTCATGTTTCATCCATTTAACTCTTTTTGTATTCCAGTTTTTGCTAACAGCTCTCGTAGAACACAGAGGCTTCGATCGCATAGTAAATATATCTATTTCACAGCACAAATTTCTTAATTATTGGTTAAACCAAATATACTGCAGGAAGTATTATGGGTTGCATATAACAACGCGGACCCATTCTTAGTAATTTTTAGTTTATAGTATGGTAATATGTTAATTGAGACTTGAGAGGGGATATCTCTTTTATTAGCTAGCTGGTAGCAGAATGGCCATTTCTGTAGCCAATTCTGCAGCAGCATTTACTTTGACTTTTAAGTTTTTTTTTGATAACCATTCAGTCGCGAGTTGTGACACTTCTGCTGTTATCAAACTTTTTCTTAGTGATCTATCTAATAAAGCTAGGCAAAATATCACAAAAATATTGGTTCACCCTCTGGCTGATTTAAAAAAATATATATTAATTGAACCCACGAAATCCCAGCCACGCACCAGATCAGCTAGCCGTTCGCCGTCACTATTTGTGTGTTGGTTGAATTGCCTTTGGTTATCACCTTAACCGGTGATATCATTGTTAATTTTTCTAGGGCCAAGTAGTGATGTAACAATATTAAAAAAAAACATTTAATTAGCAGTTTTTCTTTAATACGGCTCTGTTTGTTGTTTACACTGCCTATGAAATATTATTCCCGTTAATTTCTTCTTGTCAACACCATCTCTAGAAGAGCAAATTATTTTAACACACGACACCATAGTCCTTTTAATGTTTATTGTCTAAAATTTAACAAACTATCAGTAAAAATCACAATAAATCGCATGGAAAACAAACTATCACACTTTGACGGAAAAGTAGTAACAATATGGCGAAATGATGCCGTTTTTGATCACGTGACTGCTTCTCCCTACCTTCTAACTCAATGATTTGTACGTAAGAGAAGACAATTTTTTGACACTCCAGTGTCTGTGACGTCATCGAGAATCTCTTTAAATGCGACACCCTATATTTTATTAATACGGCAATTATGGTCTATATAAATATAAATTTCTATCTATAGTGAGTAAATAATGTACGGTAATTTGTGTCAAATGACGCTAAGATGGGTAGAAATGTAGTGTAGTTGTTAATCAGATATGTTTTTGTTTCTCGTCTGAATCGCTTTTTCTCATTATTATACTCTTCGCAAATACAAAACGAAGAGTATATTGCATTCGATCGGCGCATTTCTAAAACTGCACAGAGAGAAATCGCTTTGGAACATTTTGCACAATGTTGTGGAACAACGTCTTGTTGCATTTTTTTAAACAATTGTAAAATTTTAAGGCACAGCGTTATATAGTTTCATACATTTTAATTGTGCATAATTCTTGTGCGTTTTATTTATCCATTATAAAGATTTAGTTACGATGAATTTATTGGAAACTTCAACCAACAAATTGGCGAAATTTAGAGTTAAATTTATTTATTTTTTCTCAACAAATCATAGCAAATTTAACTTTATTAATTGTTAATAGTATCCTCAAACTATATATTTTGTTGCCATTCTATTTAGAATTAGTTTTAAGTAATTGTTTAAAGGATTTGCACAACTTGTGTAACATAAAAACGTGATTATATTTTATAAACGGTTGCCGCCCGCACAAACTGCACAATTTAATGACATACTATTCACAATCAGTTTGGTGATATTGTTTTAAAATTTTGTATTATTGTTTCATTTGTTTCACGTAAAGTTTATTGGTTAAAAATTGTACTGACCGCGCCGGCCATGCTACGCATATACGCGCAGGCAATTACGCATCAGATCCAGGTGATATTTCGCTAAGTGAAGACATACACTTCCGAATTATACAAGTATTTACATTTGTGATGGAATTTGTTGAAAACTTATTAACAGAGTGGGGTTTCCTAGATCTAATTCCAGCATTCGCAGAGGTAAGTACTTCACACATAGTTACAGATTTGCATATATATTCTCTTAAATTAACTTCGTTAACACATAAATATAAAAATGGCTTCTTGTTTATATGCGAAGAATGCACGATACCTATCTTCTAATACTTGATTTCGTTTACAGCTTAAGAGTAATTTCGTTTTCTTATGCGAAGCGACAGAAAGCTGTTCCTAAACTACTAAACCCAAAAGGCAAACTTGTAAAAGAACTGCTTCAAAACGAAGATAACACTTCTGATGGTAAGCAATACATTTGATTTTGGTGATGAACTCACAAATGTTATTTTTTTTTAAGAATATGACGTGACTACGACACAAGCTTTATTACTACAAACTGCGTTAATAGAAGCTAAAAAGAAGAAGCACTGGAACCCTTCCAAATTAGAATTATTAAATGGATTTATTTTAAGCATAAATGTAAGTCACCTAGGTACTTCTTTTCAACTAGAACTTTATTTATGCATATAAAATTTATTTGTATTTAAAAAAATAGAAATATTTTCATTTACCATATAATATATAAATGCATGCTGCTCTATTATGTATTGTTGTTCGGTTAAAATAAAATATTTATTCTTTAATTTTTTTATATTGAAATTCTATTCCTAAATACCTCCAATTTTGGAAATAATATATCACAATCTGTGTTACAGAATAATACAGTCAAAATGAAGTGGATACATATAGTGTGTGAAATGAGTGCACGGTGACCCAAAAAATATATACATAATTTGGAGATTATAGAGTAATAAATTGTGCAAAACTAACCCCAGTTCATACACAGAGAAAAATGTGTGTGATATTTTACCACAATTGTAGAAAATTGTACTGCAAATTGGTCATAAAATGGTGACAGGAACAATTTGTGCAAATAAACAATACATTATTGGGGCAATGATTTTGTACAGTTTATGCATTAACATTGTGTGAAATTTTTGTACAAACTTAAAAATCACATAAATTGAATTCCTTACAAATTTGAATTATGGTTGCATAAAAATATAATAATTTTATTCCACTTGTGGAACAAATCTCTGAACAGATTAAGTTAGTTTCTACAATTTGTGTGAAATTTTTAAATATATACTGAAGATTTCCTAAACAAACATTCACATCTAAACCTCTTCATTTGTAAAACATATTTACAAAAAATTGTGCTCTTAAGTGACACAAATGTTTATAGTTTTTTAAGAGAATATGTTTTTAGTTTTCCACAATTTCTAAATGAGAAATCCACAAATTGTATGTTTATTTTGTCAACTTTATAATTTATTTTGCACAATATATATACACTTAATTAAAAGAAGCTGTTATTCAGTAATGTATGAACTGGGGTTAGTTTTGCACAATTTATTACCCTATAATCTCCAAATTATGTATATATTTTTTGGTTCACCGTTTGTTTCACACACTATATGTATCCACTTCATTTTAATTGTATTATTCTGTAACACAGATTGTGAAATATTATTTCCTAAAGGATTTCAATAAAAAAAATTAAAAAATAAATATTTTATTTTAACAGAACAGCAATACATAATAGAGCATGCATTTATATATTATCATATGGTAAATGAAAACATTTCTATTTTTTTAAATACAAGTAAATTTTATATGCATAAAGTATTAGTTGGAAAGAAGTAGGTGACTTACATTTATGCTTAAAATAAATCCATTTAATAATTCTAATTTGGAAGGCTTCCAGTGCTTCTTCTTTTTAGCTTCTATTAACGCAGTTTGTAGTAATAAATCTTATGTCGTGGTCACGTCATATTCTTAAAAAAAATAACATTTATCAGTTCATCACCGAAATCAAATGTATTGCTTACCATCAGAAGTGTTATTTTCGTTTTGAAGCAGTTCTTTTACAAGTTTGCCTTTTGGGTTTAGTAGTTTAGGAACAGCTTTCTGTCGCTTCGCATAAGAAAACTAAATTATTCTCAAGCTGTAAACGAAATCAAGTATTAGAAGATAGGTATCATGCATTCTTCGCATATAAACAAGAAACCATTTTTATATTTATATATGAACAAAGTTAATTTAAGAGAACATATATGCAAATCTGTAACTCTGTGTGAAGTACTTACCTCTGTAAATGCTAGGATTAGATCTAGGAAACCCCACTCGGTTAATAAATTTTCAACAAATTCCATCACAAATGTAAGTACTTGTATAATTCTGAAGTGAACGTCTTCACTTAGCGAAATATCACCTAGATCTAATGCGTAATTGCCTGCGCGTACATGCGTAGCATGGCCGGCGCGGTCAGTACAATTTTTAACCAAGAAAATTTACGTGAAACAAATTAAACAATTATACAGAATTTTAAAACAGTATCACCAAACTGATTGTGAATAGTATGTCATTAAATTGTGCAGTTTGTGCGGGCGGCATAGATTACTATTATTGTTCAGCGGAAATAAATATATTGGGACTCCTACTTTCACAAGTTTGTCAACAACCGTTTATAAAATAAAATCACATTTTTATGTTACACAAGTTGTGCAAATCCTTTAAACAATTACTTAAAACTAATTGTAAATAGAATGGAAACAGAATATATAGTTTGAGAATAGTATTAACAATTAATTAAGTTAAATTTGCTACGATTTGTTGAGAAAAAATAAATAAATTTAACTCTAAATTTCGTCAATTTGTTGGTCGAAGTTTCCAATAAATTCATTATAACTAAATCTTTATATTGGATAAATAAAACGCACAAGAATTATGCACAATTAAAATGTATAAAACTATATAACGTTGTGCCTTAAAATTTTACAATTGTTTTAAAAAATGCAACAAGACGTCGTTCCACAACATTGTGCAAAATGTTCCAAAGTGATTTCTCTCTGTGTACATTACTGAACAGCTTCTTTGAATTAAGTGTATGACAAAATAAACATACAATTTGTGGATTTCGCACAATTTTTTGTAAATATGTTTTACAAATGAAGAGGTTTAGATGTGAATATTTGTTTAGGAAACCTTCAGAATATATTTAAAAATTTCACACAAATTGTAGAAACGAACTTAATCTGTTCAGAGATTTGTTCCACAAGTGGAATAAAATTATATATTTTTATGCAACCATAATTCAAATTTGTAAAGAATTCAAGTTATGTGATTTTTAAGTTTGTATAAAAATTTCAAACAATGTTAATGCATAAACTGTACAAAATCATTGCCCCAAAAATGTATTATTTATTTGCACAAATTGTTCCTGTCACGGTTTTAAGACCAATTTGGAGTACAATTTTCTACAATTGTGGTAAAATATCACACACATTTTTCTCTGTGTGGTAACATTGCTCGTAGAGAAAAATTTTCATATCACTGCGTTGGTGATCGAATTCTGAACAACTTTCAAAATGTCCGTCCGTCCGTCTGTCCATCCTTCACGTTTCTTGTAAGCACGATAACTTAAGAATGAAAAGTCCGATTGTATTGTAATTTGGACAGCAAGTTGATAAAACCCTATTGTCTTTGAACAAAATCGATCAGTTAATAAAAAAATTATAAATTTTTTAAATGAAAAAAAATTTTTGTCTTGTAATTAAACAAACATTTTTTGAACTAATATAATTTACAAAAACACAAACAGAAAGTGTAACCTTATAGAATGTGCAACAATTATATAACAGGTGTAGTAAATCGGCGAAGAGTATAATGAGTAGCTTATTTCTATCAAATAGTGCATGGCTATGAATAATCTTTCACACCTACCTTTTCATAGCCGCTCCATTTTCCTCAACTCAAAGTTATTTACGGCACGGCAATATATTTTCCTATTTGTCCGACAGCACATACAAATCAATATCTGATTTGTTTTTTATTCAGTGCATGGTCATAAAAATACTTGCTAAGATAAATTGCCAAAGCCATAAGTTTTGTGTTCATATAAATTGTGAATTTGTAGACGAATACATTTCGTATTCAAATATTTGCCGTAAATCCACAACAGTGCTAAAGCAGTTATCCACTGGAAAATATTTCGACATAACTTTCAGCAGATGCGACCGCATTTGAAAACCAAATCGTGGCCTCCGTATTAAATTTTGTTATTAGCGATGAGAAGTTAATGAAATAGCCAACGTCGCAGCCAGAACTGCTGAGGTTGCATAGCATCTTCTGAATTGAATACTCACTTTCTACAGAATTAAAAATAATGATAATAATAATAACACGTCTTTTCTGCATTTTAAAATATTTATGCAAAACTTTCCTTTTTCAATAACTATTTTTTAGGGTATAATTTTATAATAAGTAAGATTGTATTCATTTAGCATGTCTCCACACCTCAGATCTGTATTCACTTTGTGGAAACCTGTAGTGTGTTCACCTCTGCATCATTTCTGAGGCACTTCTCGACAAGTGGAAGATTCGTATCAACATCGCGATTCGCGAAGTCGGAGGCCATTCTTTTCACGCGTCGGTTCACTGAGAACCGCATTTTGACACCAATCTCGATCCGGGGTCAACAAATTCCGATAAAAAGGCGCGTGAAGTATCTGGGGGTGAACTTAGACAAACGACTGACGTTTAACATTCACATCAACGAGACTATACGTAAGATCTACTCCGTGTCCAGGAGTCTGTATCCGCTTCTGGCAAGGGGTAGCGGACTGGACAGACGAAATAAAACGTTATTGTATACGATGGTGATCAGGCCGGCCATCACATACGCGGCGCCGGTGTGGTGCAGCATCTCGGCCACGACAATGAAAAAACTCCAGGTCCTGGAACATAAATTTATGCGCCTCATCTCAGATTTGAGCCGGTACACCTCCCTCAGAGATTTATATGATCGTTGCAACGACATAACGCCACTAGCGGACTTCGTCCGAGAAACATCGCAGAAATTTTATGCCTTTCAGCTGGGCGACAGTTCGTTAACACGCATCATAACCAGAATCAGGATGCATTATGCCCCATTCCAGATCAAACACCCCCTACTATACCAGGCATTGCCTATCTTTCGGCAACCTCTCTAGCCACACTTTCCTTAACCATAACTTTTCTCTATCACACACTTTTCCCTTCATACCTTTATATATTTATCTATCCTTTCCCCCTCTTGTCTGTTTGTCAATTGTTTGTCTTTGTGTCTTTTCTGTCATTTTGTCCCTTTTTGTTCTAAATTCATTTTAGACCGAAAAACCTTTTAAAAATTGTAACTATTAAAAAAATCTTAATCTTTGCCTTCCCTACCTTCCCGACGGCGGGTAGACCGTTGGGTCCAATTGCTTCGAACGGGTTTTATCGTTTAGTTTTTTCCCCCGTGCCAGAAATAAAAATTTAATGGTGTTTAGTACCTTGTGCCCCAATAGTTTTTAGAGTGTTAATTTTAAATGTTTTAAATCTGTAATACAGATATTATTAATTTTAATGTTAATTTTAAGCCATCACCGGCGGCAGGAGTTTTAAATTTTTGTATTAATTTTATTGAGCCAAACCGGTCCCTAACCGGTGAACCCTACGTACACCACGACGCTGCGCGACGTGGTTGTCTGGTTGGTTCCGAATCGCGATTCGGGGAGGCAATGTTTGTATACTATTAATTTAAATAAAATTTGTTATGATGATGAGGCACTTCTAGATGCTGAAAATTTGAGGAAAGTCCAGAAAGCGGATCGAGACTTTGCTAGACTGTTCTAGATATTTGTAGAAGAGTATGGATGGTCGCTGGACATTTCCAGATGCATTTTGTGGTGTACGTAAGGCGACCAATTCATGCGGGAAGGCATTTTTTTAAACGAGTTCAGTTCAGTAAAGATCAGACAAATCTAAAGTGGGGACCATAGTCACAGATTAATACAGATTTGTCAGTCACACAGAAGCTGAAATTTAGAAAGATACAAAACACTTCCAGACTATAATTTTTAATAAAAGTATCTCAGGTCTCCTCCTTGACATTTATGTCAACTACAATACATGCCAAATATTAGTTCCCTCAGTAGAACTGTAAGACAACTTTACTTTTAGTAAAACATAACTGGTCACTCTAAAATAATTTAAAATTAAGAACCGATGGAGGAGAACAATATTTGGAATGTAGTTCTCGCTGTTACTATGAAGAAAACCTGATACACTTTTAGTTAAATATACAGGGTGATCATTAAATGGAACAAATAGATAATATATTATATGTGTAACGTGTGGAAGTTGTTGTGTTACCAGATTTTCACTACAGATTCTTAATTAGTGATTTGTTAGGATAACCACCCTGTATATTTTGTATTAAAAGTATGATAGTTTCTTTCCAGGCAATACTGTCAACTACATTCTAAATATTTTCAGGATTTTTTCATAATTACTCATTTTTTAGTTATTTTGTCATTGTATATTTTTCAATAATGGGACAGCGGGAATTTTTTTGGTGATTTTTGAGAAAGAAACCTGACACAATTTTAGTAATAAATATACAGGGTGGCCATTCTTAAATAAAAATTCACAGAATTCGCAATCCTTGCAACCAACGGGACACTGGAAATAATAACACCATACATAAAACATAAACTTATTCCGAAACAGCTACGATCCGTCCAAAAAAACATGATTTTAGGCACTTGATACAAAAATAACTATTCGCTATTTGTCGAACTTTGTGAATCCATGGCGACTACGATTTTCGCTGACCACAACCGCATTATAACTTCATGTTCTCCGCGCATACTCATACTACGCACGCTCAGTATCATGTCATCTGATCTCGACTCTTTAATGTCGGCGGCCTTGGATAAAACTCGTAACTTTGACCCCATATACGAAAATTAACATTTCCAATGTTAAAAAGCGGTGGGACACCCCCGCACCCCCTTTCTTAGTCTGCGACGCTAATACTGCCTGCGGCGCTGATAGTTATATGGTTATTAACAATTAGATAGCAAAATAAAGATCAACCTAACTAACAACCACCTAACTATCTCATGAAAGATTGAAATCATTCTAGGAAAAAGAAGGAAAACATTATTTCTGCCGTCAAATCAAACCTAAATTTGTGAAAAAATTCATTAATTGTTACAAAATAAAAATAAAAATTCGGCGTGCCCAGGAGTTGATAAACAGCGCCATACGGAAGAAATAGTTGATCAGGTGGTACAATATCGATCGGCGCTGACCGACTACATCGCATCGCTTCCCACATAGTAACAGGCTCTCGCTCAGTATTACATCATCTCACCTGGATACTTTCATGTCGACGGCCATGGAAAAAACTCGTAACTTTTGTCATATCCGTGAACATTAACATTTCCAATGTTAAAAGAAGTATGTGTGCAGTCAGTACACACGTTTAAAGTGGAACTTCCATCCTAATGATGAGATAATCGAGATACAATAATCTAATTAGTCAATTATTAAAATAGCTCAAGATAATCAATTATGACTCTGAAAATTAGTATATACAAATATTAGTAGTACTGAGAAAATTACTTATGTTTTATATATTACATGATTGGGTGGCGCTGCACGCACAGCGCAATGCTCAAGTAAGAACGTAGCGTTTTTCTATAAATAGGTAATTTATAAGTTAAATTCTAATTTGTGTCCAATTATTTGAAAAAGATATTTTAAATTTTAAACAAGTAATTGCTGTTATACATTTGTAAAAGGTTTGTTCCAACACAATTTCGGATTTGGTGGCGGAGGCTAGCTGCAAGGTGATAGTTCATCCATGGTAGACTCAAAAACGGTATTAATATCAGCCCCAAAGTGAGTACGCTTTTCGAATTCCCATTTAATCGCCCTCAGCGTTACGAAGAACTGTTGTCAATTGACAGCATTTAAATTTGACTTTGTTTGCACCTGGGATTAGTTCAGATTGTTATAAGCTGCGTCTCAGCTTTTTGTGATTTAGATACGAGTAGCGTTTTGTAAGAACCATTATCGCCCTTCTATAGTATATTCGAATTAATTGCCTGTTTTTTTTGTAACCAGCCCTCAGCATTATAATTGTTATTTCACGTTTCATTTAGCGATTTAAGTATAAATAATTTGCTTGTTAGTTTTCTATTCTCTAAGTTAATATACTGCAACTTTGATTTTAATCCGTAAAGATTAATGGGAGTATTGCCCTCCAAACTATGTACTTTGTAAAGCCATGAACAACACTGTTCGCGGTTAACCCTGAAAGTAAAGTCTTTATATAATTCACATACATTAAGTACATTTATCAATCTTTTTAGGGAAACAATGTCTATGTATTAGGACTTACCTTTATAGGTACTTGGCTTTTTCAGAGTAATTGTTGCAGTTTGTGTGTGTGTAACACGTTGTTATTTGCTATTTTACCATTATATTTATTACCATTTTTACACATTTATACATTAAATTATACATTTTCATACGTAGATTTTTCCCAGATTTTTGTTTGTGTTATTTCTCCTCCCCAAACTATGTCATTTAATTGTGACTGGCGCCCAGAGGCTTATAATTATTGTTAACATCAATTTTTGTATAAGAAAAGGTTATTTATAATAGGGCGCGTGCAAAATCTGACAGCTAACGAGAGTGGAGGGCATATAACCTCAATGTTTCAAATTAATTAACGTGAAATTCGCTGGTTTCGTTTGGTTTTTTAACTTTCTTGTGCTATAAGCTATTGAAATAAACATTTTTAAGTTTAGTTTTCATTATATATAGACAATTAGATGTTTTGTACAATAATATTTCCTTTGATTGAGTCGTTTTCTATGTTATCTTGCATGCTGAATCGAATGAGACCAAAATCAAGTCGACACATTCGATCTCTTCATACAATGCAAACTTGACATTCTTCCGCATTCCATATCTCCCTCCCCCCGAAACCTTCATTTCCACCCCTTCAATTTTTGGGGACTCTTTGGATTCTTAATCTACAAGCCGAGTAGCACTAACAACCAAAGTTTAAAGGACGGACTAAATTTAATGTTGCTTAGGTACTTCTGGCTGCAATTTTCACTGTAGTATAATACTATAAATTTTACTTGGCATGATTTTCTTCACTTCTAATAGACAGGGCCACAAAAAAGTCTTGTGTAATTAATATTATGAACAATGCTATTAGACGAGTAAGAAAATAGATTTAATATATCTTTGCTTTGTCAAAACTTAAACAACCTTGAACTCACCATCCCATTTCGGCTTCGTGTCTTTCTCGTCATTTTAAGGGCAGCGCCACTCTTGTGGAACAATTCAATAACGAACGCTGTCCTAAATTTCTAAATTGAACAATATATCGACAAAACATATAAAGCATGTCCAGTACACGAAATGTTAGTTTCGCCAGGCGGAAACCAGAAAGGCTATTTTTCTAAGTTAAATTTAATGATGCAGTTTCGTTTTTATCAGCAAATTGACGTGTTAAGGAACTGAACGAAAGTTCAAAGGATCAATGAATTTACTGAGAGTTAACCAAAGTCTACACTACAAAAGGAAACTATTTCTGGGGTTAAGCAGTTAATTTGCCGTGAAAGGGAACGGAACACGGAGCTGAGGCCGTCGATACAATCTGCTTGATTTCAGCTTCGGTTACGCTTCGAAAGACGGTACGCAGGGGCGGTTCTAGTTGACATTTAATACGTTTGTTGGAGGTGGTTGCTTAATTTGTTCAGGATTCGTTTCACAATACATTAAATTTATTTCTAACTTTTGCCAGCTGTTTCAGTGACTAGTAAAAGGTGGTGAACAATATTTTAAAATGTATTCACTCGGTTATGTATACAGGGTGTTGAGTTCCCGGGCGGAAACCTGTGATTCCTGAGTTCATATTGGGCCCATAAAACCCAACTTACTTTAGTTTTCAGTTTCATCTCTGAGAAAGTATTTACTTTACGTTATACGCAACTTTTAGGATACGAACAATTTTCAAAAAATTACTGATTCTCGTGATATTTGAACTTAAATAAAATTTTTTAAGTAACAATAATCGTCACAACTTAAATTAAGTGAACACAAGTTTTCTAAGCATATAATCGTTTTATTAACTACATTATTATCAATTGTAGACATAGGTTAAATTTGAAAAATACTCAAAATTTTGTTATCTTTACTTTCACATCCACATAGTGGAGTGGCAGTATAGTAATCGTAACAAAATTACATTTTTCTTCTGTTGAAATATGTTCAAAATGTCATAGAACGTCGAGATTTTAAATTTGAACTAAAACGAAATTCTGTTGGTCGGTCCGTAAACCTGCTTTTGTGCACACATTTCCTCTTAAGCTAATGACTCAAATTTGGTACACGTATGTATTATAACGAGATCTGGAACAATATTATATTTCGAGCTTATTCCGGTTTACGGTTGGGGGAGCGGGGGTAAATGGGTGTAAATAATTAAAACAAGCTGGTAAGAGTCCAGACACTTGGGATTTGGTGTATGCACTAGAAGCCAAGGCATCAAATTTTTTTTATAACATTTGCCACCCACCACCACTACCACTCCATTATTATAGAGGCTAATAAAATATAATTGAGATATCCACTTGAATTTTGGTACACGCATATATTATAACGACATTTGAGATGATTCTGTTGAAAGGTTGGGGTGGTAAATAGGGGTAAATAAGTAAAGCTAGTAAGAGTCCAGAAAAATATGGTGTATATATTAAAAGTCAAGGTCTCAAATATATTTTCATGACATGAGCTACCCCCACCGCCACCCGCACTGTCTTACTAAAGAGACTAACAAAATAAAATGATGACTAGATGTCTACGAGAACAAATGTTTTTTGAAAATAATTTTGGCATCGACCACCCCCGTCACCTCCTTGGAGTAGACAATTTCAAATATTACACTATTACTATTTTATGAATTATTATTATTTCCGCATACTGGAGCGCAATAGCGAGAGAAAGAGACTTAGATGGGAAATCTGGATGTGGAAGTAGTGCTTCCTTAGGTAGCGGTTTTTTTACTTCCCTTGCTTACCGAAGGGAAGTACTGTAAGTAAAAAAATCAGTCTCAGATATTTTTTGTGATTTTTACGTTTGAGACTACGTAGATTACGAAAGTTAAGGTCTTGCAAGTCCGTCTCTCTGTCTGTCTATCTGTCTGTCTGTTGGTGCTATATCTAAAAAATTAATTTGACACAACAGTAAAATTTAGTAGGTAGTTGACACTACTGCTACGAAGACATGGATAGACTTTAACAGGAAAATGTACGAGGTGGACAGTCTAAAGAGAATAAATAATGAAAAAATTTGATGGCAATAATGTCGGGCATATATTTAACATTAATTGTCAAGAAAGACATCTATTATACTGTAACGCATCAGCGCCCTCTAGGTGTGGGTGGCATAATTAATAAGCAAGGATTTTATTCATTAGCGTGTCTCCACACCCAATCTTGTAGTCACTGAGAAAACGTGTGATAGTGTTTCGACTACCACCATAGAGGTGTCGCCAGGGAATAACAAATAGTTTTCTATAATGAAATTATGGTTCCTAAAGGAAACGGATCTAGACTTTGTCAGATACCTGTACGCGAAGGTCATGGAAAAGGGTGAACATTTCAGGCATTTCCTAGATCTTGTGGGGTTATATAAGGTGACCGATTCACCGGCGGGAAGGTAGTTTTTAAATGAGTTCAGTTCACAGACGTTCAGATAAATTATAAGTGATCTCACAGTGAAATATCAAATGATAAACTTTGCTGAAGCTTATGTTAAGTTTACTAAACATTTTGTGAGTTTTAGTCAATAAATAGTGTGTGGTTATCTCGTGTTATAAGTTCTGAACCCGCAAATTTTAGGGATGTTTCTCAGGGGGTGGAAACATATCAACTTTTAATGGAAAATATACAGGGTGGTCATCCTAAGAAATAATTCAACTATGGTGGAAATTTGCAAAGGTATTTACGCAAAACTTTCCTATTTGGCACCTTTCATTTATTATTTATTTTTTCTGTCGGATGACCGCTCTGTATATTTATTAACTAAAAGTTATCAACTTTCCTTCCTAGCAATAGTGACAACTAAAATCCTATTATTATTCTCCTGTGTCATTTATTAATTAATATGTAATTCTCTAGAGTGGCCCTGTATATTTGTATTAAAAGTATATTTTTACTAAAAAGCATAAATATAAATAGACGAATTTGTACCTAATGAAGTATTTAGAATATAAAGTTTCATATATGGTTCGAAAGGGTATTTATTCCGTTTATATAGTTGTTGCAATTTGATATATAATAAAAAACATTATGCAATTGTGTTCAACTTGAGCATTTCAAAACTTTGACTAACGTTTTAACTATCATCAGAGTCGATCAGATTGGTAATTTTTCATGTATACGAGACAATTTTTTTTCTAATATGCTTTTAATGGCGATGCACTTTTATTACTAAATCTTTATAATTGCACGCCATTGTAGATCCCGTTAGGATGAAACCCTCAGCAGGAACCCATGATACTACGATCCCTACCTCTCACCCTCATTCATCTATTTTTGTTGAAGATGTCTCGTAACTTACATGTTAAATACTATACCGTTACAGAAAACATGGTTTTCAATATTAGATAATATTATTGCAGGCTTGCAATAATATTATCTATTGCGCTTGATAACTAAATTAATGTTTGATACATACCAACTCTTTTTTCTAAAAATGCTTACATTTTATATACTTAACTATTTTATCAAAATTGTTTTAAATACATTGATAAATAACCGAATAAACACGAGGTCACGTTTTTGAGAATAACTGCTAAATTTTAAAATAGAAAAATTTTGAAAGAATTTCCTCGTACGAAAAATGACTTGTTTTATCTGTATCTAAAATATTATTTACATAGTAGGTATATTTTCCAAGATATAATGGATTTAAAACTGGTATGTTCAAAATTTCCTTAAAGGGTAGAACATTTTTCAATATAACTTAGCAGAACTTCAAAACTGTTCAATGTACATAATTCAAACTTAAAGTGAACGATTTAGAATAGACACGTAATGAACACATAATTTTTTCAATTTCTTCGGCTCCTCCGTTTCTGAGATATTTGTGGTTAAAGTGAGGGGTCGTATATATTTAAAAATACATGACCACTTACCTCGAAACTAATCCTAATTTGAACACAAAAAGAATTCTTTAAATCGGATATGACCTAGTAATCTTATTGTTACACCGTAAGACTAATTCAAGTACCGCTATTGTGCACCGGCTTTGCACAAACAGATATTGTTTAACGTCAATTTAATTAAATATATAATTGAGGATTAAAAAATTGTGTCCTTCGAGCCGGATTTGAACCAGCGACCTATGGATGTCCATCAATTATTTTCCAACTACAGTCCACCGCTCTACCAACTGAGCTATCGAAGGATATTTATTCGTGTTATAATTAGTGAATGTATGAAAAATTAGATCATCAGGTCAGTTAGATAGTATTCTACTGATATTATTAATCTAGAGTCAGCAATTAAAGAACATTTGCTTAGTGTTAATATCATGCAACTGGTGATAAGTAATACTCCGACTGTTTTAACTTTTCGAATAATTTTTAAATAAATAAGTACGTGTGAAGGTCGGAATTAGAAATCTCCATGTAATTTGAACACTAAATATGGTGCAGAATCTACCATTGCATATACATTATACATATGAATACATATTATTTGTTGCTTTCACCCAGGGCAGACTGCTCTGGGTCAAAGTAACTGCAGTAATTTGCATTGTGTTAGTAACTTTTGTTTTCAAATAATATTGTACGAAGTATAGTGACTTTAGTGTAGGATATCCAAAGTCAGTTTGAAATCGTAAAAAAAGATCGACAAAGGAATACTTCATAACACCAGCGTAGACCTACAATTTTTGGATTAACGTTTTAATTATTGTAAATTTTGTTTCACTGCTTTACATTAATTGATAGGCATATTAAAATTATTTATTTATAGTACACTGTTTATTTATAACAAACACTGTTAGTTTAATGAACAACTCCATAAATGATTCAATAAAAGTAAATAAATATCATCACCTACGGCTATGCTGTAGGCATAAATCAAATCAGGCAGCGGATCTAGAATAGTGAGCCAGGTAAACAAACGACTTCTTTCGCTTGAGGTAAGCGCATAACACATCTGGTGAACTATGTTTTTACACGGATATCGTTTGCAATATTTCTAATGACATCCTGGTAGCAACGCTTTAGACTGAATTTCTAAATTAATAATAGAAATACTATACCTATGGGTGTTATTTTCATTTTTTAATCGGTAGTTTTTAAGATGTTATCAGGTAATATATTGTTATGTATTACACCCCCTTGGAACTGGAGATTGATACGCCTATGCGTAATAGTGACTAGAAACTTGTAGAAAGAGATAGTGTTTTCTAGAGTGTGGTGTGAGAAGATTCTGGATGGATCTAGAGGCAGTTTCAGAGTATATAAGGCGCGATTACCGGTGCAGGAGGAGAAGTTTTAGGAAAGTGACGTTCGGTAACGAAAGTGAGGTTAAATATCAAGTAAACAAAGTGTAAAGGTTATTTTGAAGTATTGCATAGTCAGTAAATTATTTGTTAGTGGTTTACCCCTTGTTAAAATTATTTAGAACCCACGGATTCATACAGGGTGTTTCCTAAAAGGTGGAAAACACGTAACAATATTGTGTTAGTTACCAAATTCTGAACAGCTTTAAAAATATTCATCTGTCTCTCTGACTGTCTGTCTGTTCGTTACTTTCTTTTATAAGCACGATAACTCAAGAAGGAAAAGTCATACTAAATTTAAATTTGAACTGTAAGTTAGTGTTAGCTAGGGAAAGTACCCTACTGTTTTTGAAAAGAATTATACTGACCAGCGTTTTATTTTTAATATCTTTTATAGCCCAGTTACTAAAGGTTTTAACCTCGAAAAAGAACTAGAACGGCTTAATTTTTCAAGGCATACTATTTAAAAATCAAAAATACGTACATCTCTAAAGAGGGGGCGATTCATTGAAACAATTGAATTTGAATTTTGAAAATTTCGTTTTCCTGAAATATCTCGGAAAATGTTTATCGTGCAAAAGAAAAGTAAAATTCCTTTTCAAAAAAGAGTATACTTAGAAATACAAATGTTTCAAATGTTTCTTTTTCGAAGAATCGAAAGTTTTTATGAGAAATGACATTATTAATTTTGCACGGGAAATTAAAACTTATGAATTTCTCAGACGAAACTGGGACACCCAGTTTATTACTTCCACATCCACGTAGTGGATTGTAAGTATTGTAATCGTAAGATAATTTTAAATTTTTTTCTTTCCTGAAATAGATTTAGAATGTCATGAAACGTCGAGATTTTAAATTTGAGCGAAAAAAAATTTCTGTCTGTAGGCCTATAACTTTTTTTGTCCGCACGTTTTCTCCGAAACGGTTTAAGATATTGTTTTTTGAACATATCCGGTGAAGGGTTGGGGGGTAAATAGGGGGAAATAATAAAGCCTGCTGGTAAGAGTAAAAAAAACTTGAAATTCGGTGTATGTGCTAGAAGCCAAGGCATCAAAATTTTTTATAATATTTGCCATTCCCCCACCACCCCCACTCCATTATTAAAGGGGTTGATAAAATAAAATTCAGATATTCACTTGAAATTTGGTATACGTATACTGACATCTGGAACTAGATTATATTTTGGGATTATTCCGTTGAAGGGTTGGGGGTTAAATAGGGGTAAATAGGGGAAAATAAGTAAGGTAAGCTGAGTAAGTTTCTTTATAATAGTTTTCAACCCCCAACTCCATTATTAAAGGAGTTGATAAATTAAAATTGAGATATTTACTTGAAATTTGGTACACGTATATATTAAAACGACGTCTGGAACTATAATATATTTTGAGATGATTCCGTTGAAGGGTTGGGGTTTAATAGGGGTGAATAGGGGAGAAAATAAGTAAAGCAAACTGGTAAGTACAGAAATTTGGGATTTGGTGTATATGCTAGAAGAGAAGGCCTTAGTTTTTTTATATAATATTGTCCATCCCTCCACAACCCCCACACCTTTACTAAAAGAGTTGAGGTTTTCACTTGAATTTTGGTACACGTATGTATTATAACGACATCTGAAACTAGATTACATGATGACAAGATTTCGTTGAAGGAGTGGAGGCTAAGTAGAGGTAAATAGAGAAAAATAAGTAAAGCAAGTTGATAAGAGTACAGAAACTTAGGATTTGGTGTATATACTAGAAACCAAGGCCCCAGATTTCTTTCTAATATTTTTCAATCCCCCACCCTCATCACCTCTACTCTATTATTAAAGGGATTTATAACATGAAATTGAGATATTCACTTGAAAGTTAGCACATGTATGTATTGTAATAACATCTAATTGAGATGATTCCGTTGAAGGGGCGGAAGGTGGGAAGGGTTGTCAATAGGGGAAAATAAGTAGAGCAAGCTAGAAACTCCATTTTTAACGTATGTGGTGAAAACCAAAGCCTCAAATTTTTCTATGATATCTGCCCCAAATATTATTAAAATTCTATGATAAATAATTTCCACATACTAGAGTGCAAATATAGTCAAGATATTTCATTTAAAGCAACTTGGATGGAAAATATGGATGTGGAAGTAGTGATTCCTTGGGCAGCGGTTTTTTTGTTAGTTCAGTCATTAAAACATTTTACCTAGGACTCCGGTTAGGAAAGATCTATTTTCATGAAATAGACGGCAATTGATAGTGCTGCAAAGTCTAGAAAGTCCAAAATCGATAAAGGGATGAATTCCAAGCAAAACATGTTCTATGAAGTTTTTTCGTTAAATTAATATTTTTCGAGCTATTCGCGACTGAAAATGTTGATTTTTCATCTAAAAAATACACGTTTTAGAGCAATTTTTCACAAATAACTCGAAAACCTTACGTTTTGTCAAAAAGATCATCAGGAATAAAAATAAAGCTTATAAATTAGCAAATCAACAGGTTAAAATATTTCTGTAGATGCATTACGAACCGAGTTATGGCTCGTTCAAGGTTCCTGATTATTAGCAGAGAACTGAATTCATACCTTTCAACGTTAAATATCGAAAAAACGACGAATTATTGGAGAAAAGCTTGTCAGATCTTTCTTAAAGTACTTGAAATGATCTTAAAAATGAACTTTCGTAAAAGTAAATGAAACCAATGCAATGGTTTAACTTCCTTAATTTTGAAGTTATCTAATCGCCCCAAAAACACTTTGCAGGGAATTTCAAGGGATATAAGACTGTAACGTTGCACTTCCTTGTATCGTTCATTTTTGAGATTTTTTGTTTAAAGGGCTCGGGGAAGGTGATTAATTGTCATCCTAGAGAAATAAAAAGGAACAAAATTTTTTGCAAAAAATACCCTAAAGGTTAATACTCTTGCATTTATTACATATCTTTTTTAGTTTTTGAGTTATTGTGAAAAAAGGAGTTTTTTAGAAAATTTCAAAAATCATTTCAAAATTTAATCAAACTTTCTTGCAAATTTAGGCATTCTAGACCGTCCAAATTTTTAGAAGATATTGTTAGTACTTATATAAAGTATATTGTAAATGGAATGCTTTTAATTTCAATTCTTGCGGTGAAATATTGGTTTCATTGCTGATTTTTTCTGCGAGAAAACGAGACAACCATTTTATTTTCATCATAACTCCGTAAGTTTTTACGTTAACGACTTTTACTAAATCTCATTTTAAAGGTCTTTTCAAGTACTTTAAAAAAGGTCCAACAAAAATTCACCGTGTTTCCGTTGTTTAACGTTGAAAGGATCAAATTCAGTTTTTGGCGAAGAATCAGTCACCTTCAATGAGCCATAACTCGATTCTTATTGCATCTATAGAAGTTTAAATAAAAACCGATTGATTTGTTACTGTATAAGCTTTATTTTTGCTTCTGATGATTTTTTTTGATAAAACGTAAGGTTTTCGAGTTATTCGTGAAAAATCAAAGGCAATTTAGTTCGACATATCCGCAGAGATTGTCCTGTTCTAAAAAGTAGAAGTGTAGCTTGTGAGTCACCAAGCAAGAAGCAAAAGATTGATGATGTGCCTTCTACGAGTGGTTCAAAAACTTACAACTGTTGTGGAAAAGACTTTTCATTATTTTCTAACTTACGCAGCGGCGTAGTTACCATAGGACTAGGCGGTGCAGTGCACCGGGGCCCCCAGTGCCTGGGGGCCCCTAATTCCTTAAACCATCAAATGAAACACGAAACGCATTAACAAAAAAGTAAAATATAAAACAGACAATACACGCGCTATCCGGCTTTGTTGTTTGTCGCCAAATTCAGAAAGTTGAAGTCATTTTATTTGGCATATAGTCCGGGAGAGCGCCTACCTTTATAAAATAAAACGCATTAAACCCTGACCTCCTGCGCCTCTAACCGAGGCTTGTCTGTGCACGGCATGTATATTATTATACTCTTCGCAAATACAAAACGAAGAGTATATTGCATTCGATCGGCACATTTATAAAACCGGTAATATTGCTCGTAGAGAAAAAGATTTCATATCACTGTGTTGGTGAATCGAATGTAGCATTTGAAAAAGCTACATTAATAATTTCAGTTTGAATACAGTAGATTAACCCATTAGTTCATTTGTTTGATAGGCAACCACTCGTACTTCAAAGGGGCATAGCGGGTCGCATATCTGAAATTCTCAACAAGGAAAGAAAGCGTGTTTTCTTTGATGTATTATTTTTGAGTCAGAGGTGTTACTCACATGTTCTTGTTGTTGGGATGTAATTCAGTCTTTTAAATGCAAGGCCCTTTGTTGGCGCATTTTTATTGGCTAGAGAAAGAGTTCTCTAGATGCTCAAGTTGGCAACACCGAGAACTGGAGAAGGACATTTCCAGCTGGGCGTTCGTCTTCTCGACAGCGACGAGATCACTGACACTGAAAAGGGATTTGATTTGATGTACCCAGTGTTTCTTTACCGTCCTGCCAGAAGCATTTTGTAAGTTCCAGGAAGGAATTCTGTTGCTTGTCGTAATCCGATCGCCACGTGTTTCGTGAAGGTTATGTAATACTCTCTATATGAGGTAAGCTTTTATTTTACTTAGCTGGTGTTCTATTTAGTTCTTATTTATTGTAAATATTACAGAGTGTTTGGAGAGGCTTGTACTTCGGTATAGGCATATGTTTGGAGGGACTGGTCCTTTGAAAATAAGTTATGTTTGGAGAGATTTAAGTTCTGAATGAATGGTGCTGCCATTTTGGTTAAGTAAGAGGGCCCAGCATTTAGAGGAGTAATAGGAGGAAGTCTATTACTCAGATGTTTGGTTTATGTGGGTTCTGCTGACATTTTGAGAAGTTTTGGTTGGAAAGTTGTCCGCAGCAGTCTCCAAGAGATTTTGGCAGAGTTTTGGGAGTGACACGGAGTCGTAGTTGTAAGCAACGTCGAGAACATCTTAAGAAGTGGTGACAGGTCACGCTGCAGTTGTCAGAGAAAACGCCAAGGCTCTAACCAGGTTTTACTGTTTCATTTTAGTTACATAATTTTAGAGAACTTTTTATAGTTTCATTCAGTGATTTTTTGTCAAAATATTAAAGTAAATTACACAACGATTTTGCAACTACACACCTAGTGTATGAAGTATCTTAAGATTTTTTACTGTAAGTAGCGCATGGTACCACGTGATACTAGTTTACTTTCTACTATGTCATATATGAAGTATTTTTAATAGAACATATTCTTTTAGATCAGTCTGTAACATTCTAGTGCACACAGCGAGCATTGCGAAAATTAGCTCACAGGATCTTGTTTGTTACGTAATATTTTATTGATGAGCTGTAATTTTAATCCATTTTGAATCTTTAACTCGCTGTTGTGAATCTAAAACTCATTGTTGGTATCATTTAAGCGTAGTTGCATTTCTATAAAAAGAGGTCAAATCACTGAAATAACTTTAGAAGGGGTCATTACATATGTTGCATTTCTTTTGCACATGTAGATTAAGTTTAGGGAACAATTGGGGAACTATTTGTTTTTTTTTATTGTGGTACATCTCATGTCTGTGTTTTAATAAATGTCTAATGTCTACACGTTCTTATTATTTGCACTGGTACTCCTGATATTTGTTTAAATTTTGAGATTTCATAGAGTAAAGTAAGAGTTTTGAGATCATAGAGATATTTTGAGAATTCCGTCGCATGGTTGCTAGTAACTTAATTTTGTTCCGTGCTGGCAAAATTATTTAAGTCACATTACGTAACATACAGCCGGTGGCGCCCTTTTGAGAGTCCACACACAATCCTAACCCACGGCCTATGCTCTCCAACAAAAATCGGCTGCCGTCCGCACCGGAATAACATGTTTTAATACTCAGGTATCAAAATATGTTACACGAATTCTGAACAACTTTCAAGACGCCCGTCTGTCCGTCCGTTCGTCTGTCTGTCCGTCCGTCACGTTTCTTGTAAACACGATAACTTAAGAACTAAAGTCCGATTGTATTGAAATTTGGACAGTAACTTAGTGTTAGTTAGAGGAAAAACTCTATTGCTTTTGAACAAAATAGATCAATAAATAAAAACGTTATTCATTTTTGAAATAAAAAAAAAAGTTTTGTAATTAAAAAATGTTTGAAACTAATATCATTACAACTGCGAAGAGTATCCTATAGAATGTGCAACAATTATATAACAAGTGTAGTAAATCGGCGAAGAGTATAATGGTTAGCTTCTTTTTTGTATATACTTTATAAAGATCTTATTATTCTTGTTATTGTTTGTTAATGGCTACATAACATAATATATTGTACATTCACTATTCACACCTTTGATCGTTAATGAAAAAAGAACATTGTGCTATTTATTAATAAAACAATTCAAAATTTGATGAGATTTTTATTTTATTGGGGGCCTGAAAATATTTTGCACCGGGGCCCTTGGCCACCTAGTTACGCCGCTGAACTTACGACGTCATATTAGTAATAACAGATGTCCTGCCCTGAAGGACATGTTTGTAATTGACAGAAAGAAAATAAATCATCCTATTGTGAATAGTTTAGGAGACGGAGTGGAGAAACTACATTCAGCATTTAAAAGCAGAATTGCTAGTTACCGTTTTAGCAGTCCTAGAAGCCACATCAATTATTCCGATTTTCTAAAATAAGTCAAACAAAAGGTGTTGGATACAATCAGTGAATATTTGGAGAAGTACCAGGCTCTCAAGATTAATTTTGAAGTGTTTGGGACTTATACTATCCCTGAAAAGGAATTAAGTGATATTAGATTGTTCAATACAAAATGTGAAATAATTACTATTTCAACGAACCTGCATCAGATTTTCGAAGAATTTTGTGAGGAAATGAATGTACAAACACCCGAATTCCAGGAGGGAAAATCGGGTTGGTTATTAAGACGTATAATGTTTCTTGATGTAAACATAATAAGTTTGCACCAATATGGGTCTTTATCATACATTAAGTTACCCAAAATATAATCGAGTACATCTTATAACATGGAATTGATTACAGTGGGCAGACTACATTCCCATTGGAGAATCGAGGCAGCTTGAAATATACTTAATTATATTTTAGATATGAATCATAGATGTAAAATATTTTCTGAAAGATTTGAAATATAAGAACATGCTTTAGCATGCATTTTTTAGATGAAAAACCAACATTTTCAAACGCAGGTAACTCGAAAAATACTGACTTATCGAAAAACTTCATAGAACATGTTTTGCTTAGCATTCATTCCTCTATCGATTTATGTGGTTATTTTGAGTCTGCTACTTTCCGCCTCCGAGAAGGGGTGGCATCCACCCCCAGGGTAAAGGCACACCTTCGGACCATGTAGACTTTTCAATACGAATCGAATGCCGTTTATTATGAAAATCGATCTTTCTTGACCGGAATTCGAGGTTTTGTACTTTTCTTGTCTTTTCTGACTGGACTATATAGAATTTCTGAGAAATCTGCAGAATGTAATAAGCTAGTGAGATTGTGGTGGCAACGTGCATATGTCTTCTAATGAGGTTTTCCTTAATGAATTTGATACGAGGCGTATAAACTTATGCGTTGCTAATCAAAACTATGTAGGTAACAAGCAGAGGTAGAGTAGACCTGTAGCATTTCGAATATAACCTCTGATTATTCGCCACTTTAGTGCATCCTGTAATCGACTTCAAGAAAATAGCGAATTACGTCAACAATAGCTTTTACAATTTACTTGTTTAATGTCGGTCTATCTTCACCACTAAGGCCGTCACCGACGCCAGGAGACGAGCTACCCCTAATCTGAAAATTCAGCCAAACCTCTTCTCGGAAGAAGAGTAGGGAGGGACTCTTTATTTAAATTTAATAGACCAGTGACCCGCTACTTTATATCCCTTCCGAAGAATGGCATATCTCTTACGCAATCTCCGCCTAATATTGCATGACTACTACGTATGTGCTGATGTGCAAGATGTTAGAAGGTAAGGCGAGATCGAAAATGTAATAGTAAACGATAAAATATGTTGATACTGCTTTATCTCCTTAATACCAGACAGCTACCCTCTGGAAAACATCGAGACATTGGAAGAGGCGAATGGAATATATTTGAAAAGGCCTTTTGATTCCCTACACAATAATTATCAGTTTTATTCTATTCAATGTGCATGTTCTTGTATTAACTTTTCCTTATAGACATTGGGATAAAGATTTAAGAAATTCAATTAGATGGCCAAGTGCATCTTACTTGGACGTTTCGGGATATCAAGATTAATTGCGCCTCCAAATAAAATCAGGCCTTTGGACTTTTAATGAGATATTTCGTTTTAATTACAACTTATTTTAAATTGGCCCTTAGCGTTGAAGGCAGGAAGTAATTAAACTTAATGAAGGAAATTCAATATTTTTTTGGTAAAATATGAAATGTAATATGTAGAAATGTTTATGCTGAAGTAAAATTATATTAAAAATGTACAGAAATTAGTAAAGAATATTTACAATTGTTTTCTATTTGTTAATCGAAAATAAAGCGATATAGATCATTCTTTATTTTGTATTCATTTCCATTGGAAAAAAATCTGTTCTGGCGTCACTAAGAGAATATTTAAATGAGGGGGCAAATATAATTACTTCCATTTCTTTAAGAAGACATTAAATCAAGTGCAAGCGTTACCTGCTCAATTAGAGTTTCATATCAGCAGTTGTTTTTAAAATATATATTTGATAGATTTATACCGAATATGCTGATATTGACTTATTGATAATTTAACGAGTTTCCAGCAAATGGTACAAGAAAACTATGAAAGGTAATATGATCCTGATAATTTTCCTTCAATCCTACACCTTATTGCTAATGTTCATGATGTTTTTAGATTTTTTTGGGCAATATTTTTGTAGATAGGTTGGGGAGCAGCGTTTTTTCGGAAAAGTATTAAAAAGTACTTGAAAAAAACAAATGAATTACTGTTGAATTGGTGCTCTAGTAAGCTTTCATTTGACACACCACACGATGACCTTCATTTCTTTTTTAAGTTTACACAGAATTCTACTTTTTGTACTTCACGTCTTTAATTGGGCCACAGCTTTCTACAAATGTGCAAAATTTCAACTTTCCAAGTCAAACAATCTCTGAAAAAAATGCCTGTAACAGATGGATGGGTGGAAATACATCGACGAGGTGATTTCTTAAGTGTTCCGTTTTGCCAATTTTGGTACGGATCAATATTAATGGTAAGGAAGGACCAAACAAATAAAAAACCTATATAACTTTTATTTTTTGAGAAAAACTGACCTAGGTCAATAATTTGAATAGTTAAGAAGATATTGAGAATCTCTGCGTTCCATAGGTTAATGGACGTGTAGCCTTAAAACAACATATGCTACATTTATCTAAAGAAAACAATTAGATCAACCGGCGCGCGAGGGGTGCGATATAATATGGTGCAGAAATTCCTATGATATCATAATTTTCTTTTAGCACAAAAGCTTTGAAGTTTGCCAAATTATGAGTTAACGATCTTACATTAAAAAAAACATGCTTTTAAATCTCTCATTATTGGCGTATCCTATTTATGCAGAAATTGCAAAACATTGAAAAATATTAGAAAGAAATATGAAACCTTGACTTCTAGCATATACACGAAAATCCAAGTTTCTGTATTTTTATTAGCTTGCTTTACTTTTTCCCCTATTTACTCCTACTTACGCCCCACCCCTTCAACGGAATCATCTCAACATATAATGTTGTCGTTATAATACATACGCGTACTAAATTTGAAGTGAATATCTCAATTTTATTTAATTAGGCCTTTTAATAATGGTATGGGGGTGGCGCGGGGAAAAAACAAATCTGGTCTTGACTTCTAGTATATACACCAAATTCCAAGTTGCTGTGCTCTTACCAGCTTGCTTTACTTATTTCTCTTTATTTACCCCCATTTAACCCTCAACCCTTTAACCGTAACTAGGTATTATATTTGATGAAAAACTCAGATTTTATTCACACGTATCTAAGCTACTTCAAAGGGCTTACATCAAATTCAAAGTTTTATATTCGAACAGATATATAATGAATTACCTATAAACCAAGGAAAAAACTTTGCGAAACACTGGTAATACCTATTTTTCATTATTGCGACATTGTATATTTTCCATGCCTAGATACATTTACTCAAAATCGCATACAAAGAGTGCAAAATCTTTGCTGTCGGTTTGTATGCAATCTGAGGAAATTTGATCACGTGTAATGTAGGAGACTTAAGTTATTTAAAAGAAAAACAAAAGAAAATGATACCATCATATATATACATGTATATATGTATATTTTTTGTTATAACACCAATTTGTATTGATACGGATGTCTAAGCACGATATGGCTTGTTTTGCTAGGTATCAACATAAAGTTTGGTGTATAATATGTACATTATACATAGCTACGGGTGTTACTAGTTATTAAAGTACCATGGTAGGCGCTACGCCTCACTTTTTTTTTCCTCTAGTTGAAAAGTTAATTTCAATGAGATATCTATTGCAGTAAATTATTTACATTTTTGTCTTATGATTATGCATTTTGTTTTATTTAGGTATTTATTTATATATTTTCTTATTTAACTTAGGAAGTAGAAGTGGTACACAATACCATAGAAAACAGTTGGAATGAAATATAATGTTCAGACTAATATCTAAGACATTGGGTTGATTCTACGGTTGGTTCCTTGTGAAACATTCTTCAATAATTGAAATATACGGGAAAATTATGCTTTTTAATGTTTCAAAAAGTTTTATTAAAACTCTACACGTATTTCGGCTTATTAGGCCTTTATCAAGAGTACTCTTGATAAAGGCCTAATAAGCCGAAACACGTGTAGAGTTTTAATAAAACTTTTTGAAACATTAAAAAGCATAATTTTCCCGTATATTTAAATTATTTAAAAAAAATTAATATCTAAGACTTTTAATATACTACTTAAAACTAAAATTACTGGATAAATGAACTGTTAATTTAAAATATTATCGATGGTAACCTGGTTATCGAAGATACATTTTTTTATTTCTATTTTACATTTATTTAGATTTTGTATATTTTTTATACGAAGAGGTAAATTGTTGTATAATTTTGGACCATAGTAGAAAGTAAATCGCTGTGTGTGCGTTTCTTTGTATAATGGTATAATAAGGTCTTTATTTATAGCGGATCTTGTTTGGTAACCATGAGAAATATATACGGAATCCTGTAAGGTAATTCCACAGTAAAGAATAATAACTATAAGTATTTCTGATATTAAAAACGTTTGCCTCTTTGTATAACAGGGTGGTGTTATGTAATTTACTTTTATTTAATATTATTTTTAATATAATGTTTTGCGTGACTTGCAAATTTTTTAAGCAATTCCTAAACAAACCTCCCCATGCTACAATACAATAGCCAATAATAGATGCAACTAACGCTGTAAAATTGAACAATGGTATACATGAAAATAAATATATATAAAAACCATATATTTTAATAGCTAAGTAAATATAAATTGTACATACATTTCAGATCAAATTAATTTAATTACTAATTTCATATAAATTTCATATTAAAACTACCTAATTAATTTTTTTTTTCTATTCTCTCTCAGTTATGAGATTGGTATATGTACTTATACATCTTACTATTAGTTTATTTTAGAATAAGTTTATTACTTACCGTCGTCCTCAAAATGGTCGGTTAAGTGAAAGAGTAGCCTTTGGCTAAACTTCGCCGAGCACCCCCTAACATCTCTTACATATTGTAAATACATTTTCTTTGAATTTCACTTACAAAAATAAAGACGATTTATTATTATTATTATCACTTATAGTGTAAATAATACAATTTAATGTCTACTCTCTTATGTCCCAGTTTATCGACAGCTTTCTTTAGAACTCCTAATCTAATCGAAACTTTGCAAGGTCCTCTCGTATAAAAAATCTGGTTTTCTTCAGCAATATGGGTAACTGTATTTTTTATTGAATCAATCTATATACCTTTTTTTCGTAGGCGTAGCTCAATACTGCTGTAAACATCAGACGGCAGAATACAATCATAGTAGCGTACGCAATAAATCCACAAAATGTTTCTTTTCCTTAATATGAACGTAAATCCAATAATAGTCTTTTACGCAGTTGAAAATAACTCTTGATGCTTCCAGTGAAATCCCCGAATATCGGTAATCGAGGGGGCGAGCTTCATTCCTTACCCCCGTGCTATTTAACAGAATTTAATCGATATTATTAGTAAATACAAATAATCGGAAGATATATAGGAATGTTTCAATTTTCAAGGATTATAGCGCTCCAAATGTTTGGGCGTAATTAAGGATTCTGACCTCTTAAATTTCTTGCTTAATGAACGTTCATAAATGCGACTTGGAAACTTTAAACTGGTGTAGTTAGTGAGAAGCTCATTTAATATGGGAATAATATGAATTTTAACTCTTTATTATTACTCAAATGAAAATTTAATGAATCCGTTCCAGAAATTGTAGACTATTGTGAATCTGAGCTGGCATACATTTGAGATGGAAGTAGATAATTGTTGAAAATGTTAATTGTTATTGAAATTCATTTCTTTTTTGAAAGTGTCATTATTTGTAATGTGTGCACGCCATTATCTTAATGTAATAATTATGAAATCCTCCAAAACAGTGGTTGTTTTGGAGGATTTCATTTTTAGGAACATGCGCCATAGTAGTCAGACAACAAGCGAAAAAGGAAGTACCTATTATAATACGAAACGTTTTATATAGTCCATTGAAATGTTACAAAATTATAGCCGAACCTTGCATTTTGGACAGAACAAGATTTCTTTTGGCTATGTAGAAGGGGTCAGTGTGAGTATAAAACTCGATTTTCGGGGTTGAAAGGCCCCACATTTAACCGCCATTTTGGAAAAAGGGGTGTAAGCAGTTTTTTCGCGATATCTTGAGAATCGTAAGTCTCACAAAAAAATGTCTGCGATATTTTTTTGTAGCGAATTGAATTGTCCACATCTTTTGTTCCAACTTTTTTTTTCTTAGCACGCACCTTTCACTGCTAATGAGCTTCGAATAAATTAATTTTTGGTATTCCAAACATTTTTTGCCGCAAAACAATAGACTTTAGGAAAAAATTTCCAAGAGCAAGAGTTGTTTATATTCTTATACTTAAGGAACAAGTCGAAATTTTTTCTGAATTTTTTGGTGCAAACTTTTTTTTCAAAATGACTTTTTTTTGCCCAAAAAATTCTGGAAAATTTCTGACGTGCTCCTTGCCAAAAAATAAAAAATCGGTAAAGGTATTTACCTCTTTATTTGTGCATGACGGCCACTTTAAAAAATTATTAATTACGAAATGACATTGAGAATAATAATCGGAATATACACTATTATTACAAAGAAAACCTGATAACTTTTGATCTAAAAAATATACAGAGTGCTCGTCCAACAGCAAAAATTCAATACTAAATAACAGGTGCCAAATATGGAAGGCTTTCCCAAATACCTTTACAAATGTCCACCATGGTTGAATTGTTTCTTGGGACGACCACCCTGTACATTTTTCAATAAAAGTATAATTTTGTAATGTATTGTATTGTATTTATTTATTTAGCTCTTTTAGCTATTTTAGTACACGAAATGTAATAATAGGTGCATATGCCAAATATTATTGCCACCACCTGTCACATTTTCAATTCCACATTCATTTAGTGGAATGGAAGTATAGTAGTGGTTAAAGAATTTCATGTTTTTGAAATTTTTCAATGTTGGTAAAAAAAATTCAATTTTTTTTCCTTTTGAAATAGGCTTAGAATGTCATGAAACGTGGAAATTTTAAATTTGAGAAAAAAGGAATGTTTCCTTCTATTGAATAAAAGTAGTAAAAAAGCATTGCAATTTTTTTTTTTTTTAAATATATTTACAATGCCATGAAACGTGGAAATTTTAAATTTTAGCAAACAAATTTTTTTCATCTATTTTATAGTAGTGTTCAAAAAAGATTACAAATAAAAAAATAATAATTTTTTTTAAAATAGATTTAGAATGCCATGAAACGTGGAAATTTTAAATTTGAGCAAAAAAAATATTTCCATCTATTCTAGTAGTAAATTTTTTTTCTAAAATGGTAAAAAAGTTAACTTTTTTTCTTTGAAATAGGTTTAGAATGCCATAAAACGTGAAAATTTTAAATTTTAGCAAAGAATTTTTTTCCATCTATTCTAATGCTAAAAAAAATTTTCCAAAATGGTAAAGAAATGTTCCAATTTTTTTTCCGAAATGGGTTTAGAATGTTATGAAACGCGGAAATGTTAAATTTGAGCAAAACAATTTTTTCATCTATTCTATAGTAGTGATAAAAAAAAATTATCCTGATGTAATCATTGTGAAAAGAAACCACTGTTTTGGAGGATTTAATTTTTAAGAACATGCGCCATAGCAGTCAGACAACAAGCGAAAAAGGAAGTATTACAATACGAAATTTTTTATAATATAGTCCATTGAAATGTTACAAAGTTAAAGCCGAACCTTGCATCTTGGACAGAATAAGATTTTTTTTTGGATATGTAGAAGGGGTCAGTGTCAGTATAAAATTCGATTTTCGGGGTTGAAAGCTCCCCCCCCCCATTTGACCGCCATCTTGGAAAAAGAGGTGTAAGAAGTTTTTTCGCGACATCTTGAGAATCGTAAGTCTCACAAAAAAATTTCTGGGACATTTTTTTGGAGAGAATTGAATTGTCCACATCTTTTGTTCCAACTTTTTTTTCTTAGCACACACCTTTTGCCGTTGTTCCGTGTTCCAAACATTTTTTGCCGCAAAACAATGGACTTTAAGAAAAAAATTCCAGGGGCAAGAGTTGTTTATATTCTTATAAGGAACAAGTCAGAATTTTTTCAGAATTTTTTGGAGTAAACTTTTTTTTCAAAATGACTTTTTTTTGGCCCAAAAAATTTTGTAAAGAATAAAAAATCCGTAAAGGTATTTACATAGAACTTCCCTCTTTATTTGTGCATGGCGGTCACTTTAAAAAATTATTAATTACGAAATGACATTGAGAATAATAATCGGAATATAGTTATCACTATTATAACAAAGAAAACCTGATAACTTTTGGTCAAAAAAATATACAGACTGCTCGTCGAACAGCAAAAATTCAATACTAAATAACAGGTGTCAAATATGGAAGGCTTACGCAAATACCTTTACAAATGTCCACTATGGTTGAATTGTTTCTTGGGATGACCACCCTGTACATTTTTCAATAAAAGTATAATTTTGTATTGTATTGTATTTATTTATTTAACTATTTTAGCTATTTTAGTAGGTACACGAAATGTAATAATAGGTGCATATGCCAAATATTATTGCCATCTGTCACATTTTCAATTCAACATTCACGTAGTGGAGTGGCAGTATAGTAGTGGTTAGAAAATTTCATTTTCTTTTGAAATTTTTCAATGTTGGCAAAAAAATTTTCTATTTTTTTTTCTTCTGAAATAGGCTTAGAAGTCATGAAACGTGGAAATTTTAAATTTGAGAAAAAATGTATATTTCCTTCTATTCTACAGAAGCGGTAAAAGAGCACTGCAAATTTTTTCATTTTTTTTTTTAATATATTTAGAATGCCTTGAAACGTGAAAATTTTAAATTTACAAAAAAAATTTTTTTCATCTATTTTATAGTAGTGGTAAAAAAGATTATACATTTTTTCAAACACAAATTCAATTATTTTTTAAATATATTTAGAATTTTTTTTCCTTCTTCAATTCTTTGGGACTTCCTGCCACATGTATGTTTTCTTTCTAAGCGGTGCTAGGGGAATCTACAAAATATATCACAATTAACCAGTATGTTACTGGTAAAAAACCTCTACGCCTGTGACGTTTACGTCAAAGGATCAGTTAAAGGTTGGTTTTTATACATAAACAACACAAATAAGTATAAAAACTTGAAATTAAATATTTCGCCGACGTTTCGGAAATCTAATCTGTTTCCTTTTTCAAGGCTTTTTTTGAAAAATCTTTTTTGCTGTGTATGACAAATACACAGCTCTAAGAATGTTTGTTATATTCAATATCCATAGATACTTACTATTAACATAGAACTGTTGATATAGTTAACACTAACTTTAATTAAAGAGTCCGCGATAATATTATTGAATGAGGATAATTCCGTGTCGAATTGTTCCGTAGATGTCTGTACAACTTGGTTGCCAATCTTGAAAGAAGAACTACACAAACTTAACATTGTATAGAAACTAAAAAACTGTTAACTATATCAACAGTTCTATGTTAATAGTAAGTATCTATGGATATTGAATATAACAAACATTCTTAGAGCTGTGTATTTGTCATACACAGCAAAAAAGATTTTTCAAAAAAAGCCTTGAAAAAGGAAACAGATTAGATTTCCGAAACGTCGGCGAAATATTTAATTTCAAGTTTTTATACTTATTTGTGTTGTTTATTTATAAAAACCAACCTTTAACTGATCCTTTGACGTAAACGTCACAGGCGTAGAGGTTTTTTACCAGTAACATACTGGTTAATTGTGATATATTTTGTAGATTCCCCTAGCACCGCTTAGAAAGAAAACGTACATGTGGCAGGAAGTCCCAAAGAATTGAAGAAGGAAAAAAATTAAGATAATGCCACAAATAACATTTAGACAATATTTAGAATGCCATGAAACGTGGAACTTTTAAATTTGAGCAAATATAATTTTTTCCATTTATTCTAAGAATTTTTTCCAAAATGATAAAAAAATGTTCAAAAATTTGTTTTAAATAGGTTTAGAAATCGTGTATTTAAATTTGAGCAAAGAAATTTTTTTCCATATATTCTAATGGTAACATTTTTTTTCAAAATGGTAAAAAAATGTTCCAATTTTTTTTTCCGAAAAAGGTTTAGAATGCCATGAAATGTGGAAATTTTAAATTTGACCAAACAAATTTTTTCCGTCTATTCTAGTAAGAAATTTTTCCAAAATGGTAAAAAAATGTTCAAAAATGTTTTTCTTGAAATGGGTTTGGAATGCCAAGAAACGCGAAAATTTTAAATTTGAGCAAAAAAACTGTATTCTATTCTATTCTATTTTAACGGTAAAAAATTTTTCTAAAATGGTAAAAAAATGTTCCAATTTTTTATTTCCGAAATAGGTTTAGAATGTCTTGAAACGTGGAAATTTTAAATTTGAGCAAACATAATTTTTTTCATCTATTCTGTAGTAGTGATAAAAAGATTAAAATTTTTTTTTTGAAATATGTTTAGAATGCCATGAAACGTGGACATATTAAATTTGAACAAAGACAAACATTTTTCCATCTTTTTAGTGGTAAAAAATATTTCAAAAATGTTGGTAAAAATAATTTTCAATTTTTTTTTCTGAAATAGGTTCAGAATGTCATGAAACGTGGAAATTTAAATTTGAGCAAAAAAAATTCTTTCCATCTACTTTAGCGGTTACAAATTTTTGAAAAATGATTTAAAAAATTTCAATTTTTCTTTCTGAAATAAGTAGGTTTAGAATATCATGAAACGTGGAAATTTTAAATTTGAGCAAAAAAATATTTTTTCATTATTTATTCCCTTTAGACGGTTCACCCTGTATATTTTCCAGTGAAAGTTTAACAATTTCCTCGCCGAGAGTAGCGTCAGCTACCTACCAAATTTGACTCTTCTCCGTCAAGTAGTTTTTTAGTTAATGCACCAACAGACAGACAGACAGAGACTGACGGAATTGAAAATAAAATGATTAAATGCATATTTTTAAACATGATAAATTTTCTATTTAATATTTGTTTCTATGTCTCACCGTTTTCCAGATGGCACCTGTCTAAATAGAGGTGGGACACCCTGTATAGCTGATGACTTTATTACAGTCTAATGCTACTACTTGTTTTATAAAGAAACTGTATTATAAAGCAACAATATGCGGCTGTATAATTTTAGAATTAGAGCTCATAATATGGCGTAGTTCTAAGTCACCTTTCACATTGTCATCATCATGATGCTTTGGGAACAATCCTGTTATGGCTCCCTTGACGGCAGAGAGGACCATGTCAACTTTTGTAACATCCTGGGGGAATAAAACATCTTATCTTAAAAGGAATTGTTTAAACCATTGTAAATAAAGAATTAAGTTGGAGGTATTAGCAAGACGTGTACGTCATATTTGAAGCGAAATGTTGCCTGACGAACCATATTTCTAAACTCACCTTTGTTGATTACAGCAAAAAATTGAAGGAACGGGCGCTTCCAACAAGAATAATTATTATTTCTTTTCCGAGCTTGGAAATTAAGTTCGTAAATAATAAAAGACTTTTAACGATCATTTTCTATAGAGACACGCATTGGTATTAATAGAAAACTTTCAGTTACTTACATCTATAAACAACTTACGAAACGTCCACGGTCGTGCGTTTTTAAGGGGTTTGCAAATTGCCTAATCTACTTTGGACGATATTTATTAATTTATTTATAAAGAAAGAAAAAAGTTGATTTATTTTGCTTAAACAACATTTACCCCGTAAGGTTACTATCTAACAATGACGAAAAACAAGGGCTACGAAACACCATTAGAAGCCTTTGGCGGCCTGTACAAACTTAGTTATCATCCGTACCGTTGCTTTTGTTATAATTATTATTTTAGAGAGATTTATCAAAATAGTGCCACAGTATTTTATTGTACTTATCTTGCTTAGTTGTCAAGATATTGATGAGAACCCAATTTTTACTTATATTTATTGCTGTTATTGTCAATAACTTTTTTTATAAAAAAAGGGGTACTACCAGGGTAGTTCCTGAGTCTTTTTCCACCACTTGCAAAAAGAAATTTTGCCGCCCCATAAATTTAGGAATAAGTACATTTTTTTAATTTTTTTTTTCTGTAAATAGTACTGTATATTTTAAATGCTGTTTAAATGTTATTTGTGGTATTTTTTTAAGTCTTTTACTTTTGCCTTTGGGTCTACTACTACACATCTTTTAACTATATGTATCGAAACAATTTATTTTCAGTTTGAAATGATTTCTATCAGTAGGATTTCGGTATGGCAATGGGCTTTCCATTGTCACCAATTTTAAGCAATATGTTTAAAGAGGATTTTGAGACTAGACATGTTGAAAATTGTACATACAAACTGGTTATCTGGTGGAGATATGTAGACGATATCTTTGGAATTTGACCTCACGGTATTGAGTTACTAGATAATTTTTTAGAAAACTTTAATATTAACGAACCTTCCATTAAATTTACTTTAAAAAGGTAAACTAGAAGTGAATTACCATTTCTAGATGTTATTATTAAAAAAGTAAATAGTACAATTGAAACAAGTGTTTATAGAAAACCAACACATACCAACACAAATTTCAAACTCAATTCAAATCAGTCCACACACGTTAAGAAGAGTGTTATAGAATTTCTGTACGATAGGGCCAAAATCATTTTTTCAGATCATGAAATATTAAACAACATGAAACGGTTTATCAAAGAGGTCCTTATAAACAATCAAACCTTGAAGTCTTTGTTGATAAAACCTTCATAAATATTGAAAATAACAATCAGATACGACTAAAACCTGAAAAACGTTACACAGTGTTAATTCCTTAAGAACACTGATTATCCGAAAAGTTAGACTGTATAAGTGACAGATTTGATACAAGGCCAGTATTTCAAACGAGCAACACTTTAAGATCTATTCTGATAAAGACAAAACCAAAACACCACTCACCTCCTCCCAGAATCCGAAATGCAACGCAAGCGTCGATTCGCCCTTTCCATCCGTGTACCTCCAGATGTACTATACTGCCTCAGTGCTGCATGGCCCACAGGTCAATTTTATAATATCATTTCTCGAATTTCCAATCGGTATATTGCGGAGGCACCGTGTTCTGGTCTGTTAACGAATGAACGAATCGCAGGAACCGCGACGATGCCACATTAAATATTTCTCCCTAAATCTGATGTAGATATTCAGCTCCGACTTCCCACCTTTTCTGAAAATTAAACTAACCATGTACGCAGATGTCAGCCTTGTACCCTCAACATGCTGTGAAAAGCACACATCGCTCATGTCACGACGTACTATGACTAGTGCAAGATAAGAATTAACGAATAAAAGTCGAAGGCCATGGCTTCTTCCCTCCACAAAAAACAAAATCATTACATCAATCTGGATCGAGTAGGTGGATATTAAAATAAAATAAACTGGGAAGAATCAGGTCCACATTTTGATACTCGACTGACGTACAATACATAAACGAGACGATACTCAGAGTTTCCTCCCTGTCTATAAATTTATACCCTCTGATGGCAGTGAACAGCCGATTACACAGAAATTAAAAAAAAGTTCATCTACACAGCCGTCGTCATGTGGTCGATCCTACATACGCGGTGCTGGTGTGGTGCTGTGCGTCGGCCAAGACAATAAAGAAACTTTTAGTCCAAGAACGCAAGTTCCTCCGTCTCTTTTCCACCTCGAGCAGATAAACTTCCCCCAGAGACCTGTCCTCCCATTGTAACGATATCGTTCCATGAGCATACTACGTTAAAATCGCTTCAAAAAATTTACACAATCTTGGTGACAGCTACTTACAATCAACATCACACAAATAGGAGGGCATAATAGAAATTTTCGTAACAAACACAAAAGAACCTACTAGAAGCTGTCCATATTTCGACAGCTTATGTAGTCAACCCTGACCTTTACCAAAATATCAATTATTTACTCCATATTTTACCACATTTTTCTTCATTTCATTTTGACATGTCTCAAATTTAAGATATATGATAAAAATACTAAAAATAATATGTAACCGCTGGAGAGGTAGTTTCTACAAACGAAAAAATGGTTTAATAGAACACTAGAATACCATTACTCGGCACGCATTTGACAAACTACGTTGGTATAATCGGAACATGGTTAAAATAGTTTTCATTATTTCCCAATGATGCTAACATGGTTGGCGAAATGCATATCGATTTTGAGTTTTGTATTTGTGGAAATTACGTCTCCAAAGGCAGCGTCACAACAAGGGTTCCAGCCTCCTCCAGGATATTTAGAACTAATACTAGAAATTTTATATCAATTCTTTGGCACAGCATAGCCGCTGTCCACTATATGTAGTGGTTTTTAAAGTTTATCTAGTCTCCGTAGTCAACAAATTATATCAGTGACACTTTATTCATATTTTAATTTTAAGTAATGTTATGAGTAGAACCTCAGTTTAATTATATTTACCTCCATCTCGGCTTCGTTACACTTCAGCCCTTCAATTGCCACGGAGCCCCGATACCATGGACATTGGGCTTGATCAAGATACGAGTGTCAGATTAGATTTTATCTGCATGTAAACCATTTGTGTTCGAGAAACTGCGTTCGAGAAACTTAAAACCTTATAAAATTGATTTACGGCTAAGCATCACGCACGAATGCCATCAAATTACTTTAGAAATGCTGCCGACAACATTTTGAACAAAGGCTTCTATTATTATATAGAAGTTAGTAGGGGACATTTCGAACATTTAATCAACTGGCATGTAATCTACTTTATAGGCACTAAATCTTTCGAACGCAATTTCTCGGAAACAAATGGCTTTATTTTAAAAATTGCCGCTGTAGAGAAAATTTAACAAGCAATAATATGATATATTATTCTTGACTTTGTAAATGTTGTTACCACCGTTTGGTAAATTTAAGTGCGCCCATTGTAGATAAAAGTCTACCTTTTAGAAATGTTCTTTAATATTTAGGCAAAATTGTATACACCCTGGTGAACTGTTTTCAGTGGGCTACCCTTATATAGAGTATTCCATAAGTATGCTCCATGTTGAAGAGGATGACTGTTCATGATATTTTAGTAAGAAATATCACATGAACCCACTATCTTAATCTGATTGGTTTGTACTAATAAGGTAGTTCATTTTTATTTATATTTCCAAAATTATTTGATTAAAATTACAATAACATTCATATCAACGAGAGAGAAGATAGTTCAGGGAAAATTAGATGACAGGTATGAAAAGAACCTTCAGAACAATGCACAGTGGTTCTAAATTAAGTTTTTATGGTTCAAAAATGGCTAGAGAGTGCAAAAATCTTGTCGGAAATGAACAATTTTCTTTTTTACGAAAGTGAGTATAGCACTACTATGTTTTTTATCACTATATTTGCACAAAACGTGACTGCAGTTTCAACACTTTATGCCATTTTCAAACTATGATTCAACTAGGAATAAAATACAAAGTACTCCCTATTTAAATATTTTCCTAAATTCGACAGATTAGAGTACTAATTTGGAAAAAGAGTTAGAAAAGGTCGATCTTTTCCTAACTAGAGCGGAAAATATACTTTCGCACTCTTGATCCAACTTGTTTATTTATAATTATTATCAAAAAGTAATAAGTATATAAATGTGAAAAATGTCATATTTCGTCAGTAGAAAAACAACACTTAGGAAAAGTGATTTTTCCATATGCGACGTATTTTCTATTTCGCCTATCGCCTCGATAAAAAAATCTACGCCTAATACGGAAAATAAGTGCTTTTCTTAACTTGTAGTACAAACAGCTAGTTTAAAATCGTAATACCTCGAAAGATAGTTTCTTTGTCAATCGCGAATGCTGCCTTTTTATACATGTTTTTAAAAAAATGCTTTATTGGCGTCATTACTTTCCTGAAATTTATTGGTATTTTATATTACTTACTTTATCTAAGAGAAATGTTTTTGTCTCAATATTAAAAAAAAAAAAATAATATTTTTTTTTATAATACACAATGAAACCACGAATGTGAAAATGGCGTCGCGTCGTGTCATTCTGCGACATAGGATTGAAATTATATAATAACATAATACATTTGAACAAACGTAGGGAATTTCTAATGAATTGCTATAAATTTAAATTTAAAAAATATTCCAATCTCAGGTAAAATGTTATATGAGGACTAAAAATATCTGCGCTGCTGATGGTACGTCAAGTAGGTGAACTGATCAATAGATACCACATGGTGGATATTTTTATCTTGTCCCGACTATAAAATAATATGACCATTAATTCCAAGCAAATCATTACTTGATGTTTTCAGGATGAATTTTTCAATTCTAATTACTTTGTATTCCTAAATTTATTAGATAACGATAAGATAAAGAATGACTGTTTATAATTAGTGATTTATATATGCTGCCAACTAGAAATAACTTCTATAACAAACTAATACATTAAATCATTCAACGTTAAAATGAGTTTACAAGTACGTCAAATTAACATAACAAGCTAACTTCAAAATATCATCATAACATCACCAACACAATTAATATGATATGATTGTTCCTTTCTTGAATAACCCTGTACGGAAGGTACACATTAAGAAACAAGGGACACATATCCAATATCCGAGTATACTGTAATTAATTTTCTCTTCTAGAAAAATGCTGATGCTATTAATGACTACTTTGTCAACAGCATTCCTAACATGCCTCCTAACCAAAATATTATTGACCAATATAATAATAAGGTTAGAGAGAATATTACTGATTCCTTTGTTTTTCGTCCCTTAGCTGAATACGATGTTCAAAAAATCATATATAAGATTAAATCAAATGCGCAAGGCTCTGATGGTCTTAACATCAAACTATTATTAATGTGTTGTCCTTTTATTCTACCATATGTTACGCATATTATTAACTTTTGTTTACAGAAAGGTGTATTTCCTGAAGTCTGGAAGCAAGCACTGGTACAACCTATTCCCAAAAAATCAAGTCCTTTAGAATTTAAAGATTTACGCCCAATCAATATACTGCCAGTATTGTCGAAGATACTGGAAAGAGAGATAGACTTGCAGCTCCGTCATCATGTCTCGAAATTTCGTATACTGCCTGAGGTTCAATCAGGTTTTCATCCGCTTTACAGCTGTGAAACAGCTCTGTTGAACATCACTGACGATATACTGAGGGGAGCGGATAACAAAATGGCTACAGTGTTGGTGCTTTTCGATTTTTCGAAAGCATTCGACACTATCAACCATGAAATACTTCTAGCTATATTGAAATCTCTTCGCCTAAATACTAACTCAACTAACATCAATTTTTTTCGTAGTTTCTTGTCTAACCGAATACAAAGAGTTAAAATTAACAATGATGTATCTGCTCCTCTGGGTGTGTCGTCGGGAGTTCCGCAAGGATCTATTTTAGGTCCACTGCTGTACACTTTATACACTTCAGATTTTATAAAAATATTTACGCACTGTCAAGTTCATTTCTATGCTGACGACACGCAATTATATCACTCTTTTGATCCCTCTAAGCATATAGAGGCTTCGACTGATATCAATCGGGACATCGCGGCCCTAATAGAGACATCCAGAAACCATGCCTTGCATATCAATGCCAATAAAACTTCTATGCTTATTTTTGGGTCTCAAAATGCAAGGTCAATTTTAGCAGAGTAACTCCAAATAAATGTAAGTGGTCAGAATATATTACCTTCCAAATCTGCAAAGAGTCTAGGCCTAACCTTTGACACAACCTTGAGATTCAAACCCCATGTTAATGACTGTATTCGCATAGCATACATGAATTTAAAAATGATCTTCAACAACCGTCACTTCTTAAATAAAAAAATCAAAACAATCCTGTGCGAATCACTTGTTTTATCTAAATTTAATTTTTCTGATTCGGTATATGGTCCATGTTTGGATGCTGATGACTCTCGCAGAATACAGGTTATCCAAAATTCCTGTTTAAGGTTAATCTTCGGTATCAGACGTCGGCAGGGCATTTCGTATAAGCTTAACGAAATTGGTTGGCTTAATATGGCTAAACGTCGTATGTTACATTCTGCGTGCCTATTCCACAAAATTATTATTAATAAGATACCAAATTATCTACATAAAAAAATCTCATATAGAACTTACGTCCACAACGTTAACTAGCTAGTTATCACTGTAATCGTTCATCAATAAAAGCATTATTATTTATTATTTATTTATTTATTATAAGATTCAAGGGAACTCTCACACCTCCAATACACCGCACTGAAATGTTCAAACGATCATCTTATCAAGTTTCCAAAATCTACAATTCTCTATCCTCTCACTTTAAAAATAAATCCTTACCCGCATTTAAACGTTATTTGAAAAAACAACTCATGACAGAAATGTAGTAGACTATAAAAGTAAATAAATGAAAGAAGGGTGACGAACTTGCGCAAAATTTATAATTTAATGGTACATCTTCGGTTTTCTCTTATTTTGCTATTGTCTTATTAAGTTAGTATAAATCATCAATTATGTTTTAGTTGTATTGATTCCATGATTTCTGTATATCGTATTTTAACTACGCTACATGCTTAAGATTAGATACAGGGGTGGTGTCATGCACCACCATCTGATCTTCGGCAATTTTTTCATTAGGTATTAGTGGGTATTGTTTTACATCATATTTTTTTTATACATCTGTATCCGCCTAATGGAAAATAAAGACTTATTATTATTATTATTATTATTATTATTATTATTATTATTGTTATTATTAAGTTCTATCCACCTTCCAGAGATGAAAACCGCGACTAGGTCATTATGTGTAATTGGTACACTCGACCAAATAGAATAAATGTTTAAATATGGTGCCTTTATACCTAATACCTAATAATTTGTTTAACTACTGCGGACCTTTCATAAATGAACTTTACGACCCCAAATCTACCGCATTTAGTGGCGCCACATATACATATTTACAATAGTAACGGTTTCAATGCAACGGACAAATATTTGCGGCTGCGCTGCTATAATACTTGGAGATAATGTTGCCAAATTTAAGCATAATATTTTAGACTTAAGACATATAGTATCTCATGGATAATTAACACAATCCGAGTGCTTTCATTTCTTCGAATTACGTACGTGCCAATTTAGGAAATTCCTAAATCCGTACGCCCCTGGCTCTACTGCCTGCACTTATTGGCTCCATTGTAAATAGTAAATTATTTATTCCGATATGAGTAATATTTCATATAATAATTTTCAGTACCAAGTAGAAACAAAGAGTAGAGTGTGTAGAAATAAGTATCTTTTGCAGACCTTCAAAGCCGGGCTTATTCCCAGCTATTTATCATATTTAGCCAGAGCATTAAATGTGGCCCTAGTCCGGAAATTATACGTAATTAAACTAAATAATTACCTGCTTTAACGTGAACTTCTCTGCTGACTACAATTCCAAGAGCACTTTTCAGTCTACATCTGTAAAGGGCGGCATGAACATCATGGCGATACTGGTCGTTTGAGAACGGGGGGAAGACAAGGGAACCGTTGGGAAATAGCAGTCTCAGCTCCGGCACCTGTAATTACAAGGGAAAATATACCAACTCAAATAAAAGCCAATATAAGCCATTACAAATGTTTAAGGTAAACACTTTTTAATTTAGATAATGAAACGGAAATTTCATTATCATTTAAATGTCCGACAGCCTGTTAACCCAAACTGAGTAGTTCAAATATTCGCGAGTTAATAAACAAACACATTTCATAAATTTTTATTTGCATATCCATGTAGTGGAGTGGAAGCATAGAATGAAAACATGGAAATTTAAAATTTGAGCAAAAAAATTCTGTCAGTCGCTCTGTAACTTTTTTTTTTGCACACGATTACTCTGGAAGAGATTAAATTATGGTACACGAGATCTGGAACTAGACTATATTTTGAACTTATTACGTTGAACGGTTGGGGGTGAAATAAAGGAATATGAACAGCAAGCTAGTAAGAGTCTAGAAACATGGAATTTGATGTATATGTTCAGACCTTTTAACACTGGAAATGTTTATGTTTTCGTATATGCGGTAGAGTTACCACTTTTTGTTCAAGGTCAAAAGACAGCGGTGTCGCGGCACAGTAGAGAGAAGACCAGTAGGCTCACTTAATCTTGAGATTTGTTACAATCGATTTTATTTTTTATCAATCCACTGCGCATCCGATATTTGTACGCTCATCTACATATAAACTGCTCTAGCTAGAAATTGCTAATAAACTGGCCAACACTTACAATGACACTAACTTATTTTTGTTCGAAGATATCCTTGGCAGATGATTTATTTTGCGATTGAATTTAATGTTTACTGATTAATCAATAAGTAGCGAATTAAAATTTGACCTGCCTTTACTTAAATTTATTACATAATATCCGCGTCTGACGTCACAGACTGAAAATGTATGACTTTATATTATTCAAGCAAAAATTTGTACACGGCTACCGAAAAGGTCGCGCTACTATCGATTAGGCTGCTGCGCTTGCCAATTACATTACCTACCGTGTCGGGAGATTACCTAAAATTTGTACAACGATGCTGACGGTAGAACACAAAAGTGTACAGCTTGCTACAAATAGGTGCCCGCTTGCAAATAAATGATGTGTTAGAATTGCAACTAACTGATATAGGTTGTGTGTTGTAAAAATTGAGTGACAATAATAATATCTCTTTATTTCAAATTAATGTGTCGCGGTCGACTGAGACTATCATATGCAACGGCTGATATACGCAAATGTAATATGGGTTGCATATATATTACAGGGGGTCAAGTTACCAGTTTTCATTTAAGGTGGAAATACAGCGGTCGCAGTCGAGTGAGACTGCGTATATGCAACGGCTGATATACGCAAATGTAATATGGGTTACATATATCATAGGAGGTTAAGTTACCAGTTTTCATTTAAGGTGGAAATACAGCGGTGTAGTTGATCGTACTATTAAGAAGTTGAAAAATTTTATGTTTTATGTATGCTGTTATCATTTCCAATGTCCCGATGATTGCAATGATTGCGAAAGCTGTGAATTTTTTTATGACCTTTATGAAATCTACGAACCCATCACCACCACCACCCCCACTCTCATTATTTTATTGAAGGGGTTAACAAAATAATATTGAGATACTCACTTGAAATTTGATACACATATGTATTATAACGACACCTCAAACTAGGTTATATTTTGAGCTGATTTCTTTGAGGGATGAAGAGGGATAAATAAGGGAAAATAAATAAAGCAAGTTAATAAGAGTGCAGAAACTTAGGATTTGGTGTATACACCTTAAACTAGGTTATATTTTGAGTTGATTCCTTTAAGGGATGAAAGAATAAATAATTGAAAATAAATAAAGCAATTTTATTTTTTTTGTTCTTTTTCCCCTTGGTTTAGAAATGTAACGTAATAGTAACGTAGTTCCTGGCTGTATGGACACTGTCCTAATGCAAAAAAAAGAAAAAAAGCAAAAAAAGAAGAAACAAGCTATTAAGAGTACAGAAACTTAGGACCTGGTGTATATTGGGTGCCCACGAGACTAGCTACATCCCCACATTTTTCTTTATATTGTTACGCAGTACTTGAGATTTATTTTAAACAGCCGGTACATCATTCGTTATAACGGATATGTTTTGTTACATTAGATTGTTTAACGTATTTTATTGTTGAGACGAAGTGTGTTTCACGTTGGATTTGAGAAAGTCTTAGTTAGTGTTATTTTAAGTAGCACCTTGTATATTTATTAATTTTATCTAATAAAGGTTTGAATTGTCTTCACAATGGCATGTTCTGTTTCAAAATCGAATCTTAAATAATGACCTTGAGAAATTGAATTTGAAATAATTACTCTCATGAAAATCATACTTAATTACACAGCACCTAGTAAATACCCGCAATATTTATTACACATTTTTATGCCCAAAACATCTGCAACTTTTTAAACAATCAGTTTATGATAATCTCACTTTTTATACGATACCCTATACATTTTTTACGTGCTTTCAGCAGAGCATTAATTTAGCCTTTCATAGCAAATTTAACATTTTACGTCGGTCCATAAATCGACGTGAAACTGCAGTTTGAAGTTGGAGATGACAATGAAATACCATATTTATCAGTAATCAGCTAGCATCGTATTTTTGAAGATCATTTCTGCTTCCAGTGCTTCCACTTCGATTTATTAAAAACCACTATAAAGATAATTCAAACCCCTCTCAGATACGATTAAAAATATACAGGGTGATACGTAAAATAACATAGTTACTAGTACTGCCGCGCCGGTTTGACCGGAAGTGTATTTTGTATTTCCAGTTTGCATCTGGTAAAATAAAGAAAAAACACCCAGTATACTAGAAGTCAATGCCTCAAACTATTTTATGACATCATAATGTATAATATTAATAACATAGCAAAGAAAAAACAATTACTGACATGAATATCCATATTCCACTTATGCCTAATCGTCAAATAATTTCGTTAAAACATTCTTGAAATGTTTCACCCTAATATAATTAAGCTTTATTGCAATTTATGTCTAGTGTTCAATTTCAAGGTATTCAAACAAGCAATATTATACAATAGTAAACAACTTTAACACCTAATATAATTGGCAATTAATTAAGTAATAGCAAATAATGATTGATGTTTAACAAAGAAGATAACATCGAACTAAGCAAGTGCTATTATCATAATCAATTTTCACGTGTCATATCTATGCTAGGGGTTTTAATTGTGTCAGAATTATTAAAAGGCAGCCAGCAACAATGAATACTATTCAAGGCGGTATAACTAAGCTGTCTCATATTTGTATTACTAAAATTGCCCGTGCTCCACCACGTGGTTAAATTATAATTTAGAACTACAGAAATTAAATAGGTATAATAACATATTTTAAATTTTAATTAGAAACATTATAGTCTTCGTCGAATTATTGAATTTTTCATATAACTGACCTCTCCATAGTATCCTCCTCCCTTGAATATAACTTAATTCTTCGGTATAATTGCTTTTATTGCTATTATTGTAAATTTAGTCGTCTCCCGATTACACTATCTTAATTAGTGAAATGAATAAATTAATATAAATAAAGTTTATTCACCTTTGTTGCCATTACAAAAGATGGATAAGGTAGGTCATAAATGATACATATAAGTAACAAATAATTGAGTCAAGAAACAGACAAAAATGTATAAACAGTAGGTACATTGACACATGAAGAAATTACATTTAAATATAAACCCTTACACACATTTGTATATCATGTACATTGAACGTACGGCATAAAACACACACACAAAAATTAAAAACTGTCAAATGTGAAGCATATTTACAATAATTTTACATAAAATATGATTTAAAATACAGACAAAATTAAATAAAATTGACCAAAATTATTGATTAAAATGTTCACGAGCGTACTCGGTAAATTCTATTAGGCTATAAAAAGAGTTCTGAGCCAACATATTTTTAAGGCTAAATTTAAATTTGGCCTTTGGCAATATTTTTATTTCCGTGGGCAACATATTATAATAGGTTGATCCTGCAAGATATGGAGACTTTTTGAAAAAAATATAGTGAAACCTATTAATGTATATATTATTGTTGTGTCGAGTAGGATAACGATGTAGGTACTTCACTAGTTTTTGTAAACATTGATATATTCCCATGCATAAAAACCGTAAGATTTAAGAGATATATTGAAATCAAGGTTAGGATATTATACTTCTTGAAAATATGTCTACATGAAGAATGCGGTGCTACACAAAATATTAATCTTAAAATTCTCTTTTGTTGAACAAATACTCGTTTAATGCTGGATGCCTGGCCCCATGATACTATATTATAGGATAAGGTAGAATATACCATCGTATAGTATATGTTTAATAAAGAGTGTTCATTCAGTGAACTCTTTAACGACACGATAACGAAATACGCCTTATTCAACTTGGCACACTCGTAATCAATATGATATACCCATGTGATAAAATGGTCAAGGTAAGTACCTAAAAATTTCGGGCTTTTTGACATCACTAAATTTTTATTGTTTATATTAAAAGTTAGTTTTGTTGGATTTGACTTGAATCTGCTAGAATATTCAACAAATACCGTTTTATCACAATTATTAATGATTTTTTTGGAACCAATCATTAAATTCATGTAGTATTTGGTTTACTTGCACATTAAGTAGAACAAAGTCCTTACCAGATATGAGGATGGTGGTATCATCTGCGTACATAAACAGCGTACCAAAAGTTATATGATACGACATATTGTTTATGTACAGTAGAAAGAGCAAAGGGCCTATCACGCTCCCCTGCGGTGTGCCAAGCTCCACATTAATAGAGTTCGACCATTCCTCGTTAACTTTAACCATGAAGTTTCTGTCCGAAACAAAAGAGATTAACCAGTCATTACAGTGGGTTATACCATCCCCCCTATTTAACATCAGTCCAAACTACGAGAATCCACACTACTCGTCTCACTGCTGTAGCCCTCCTGCCTTCTGCACTGCTTTCTGTATTTCCATGCAGTTCCATATTTATCTTCTACTCCATTTGTTAATTTCGTTAATCTTAGCTCTAACTCCCTTTAGCAGTGGATGATATCCACCTAAGTCTTGTTAAGTTTTTTCTGTCACAGAAACTAATAATATGCACCGCATCTTCCAAAGTCGCTCCGCAAGTTCCTTCTCATTCTCTCTTAATTTAAATTTTTGACAATAGCAACGTTTCTCTTTACTAGCGATATTTACGCTTTCAGAGATGTGACTATCAAATGGAATATAATCTTTGTTGTCGTATTTGCTTGCGAACGAATAATGAAACTAACAACAATACAAAAAATAATTCGCAACAATATTATTTTCTAATAAGGGATTGATAAATTCATGTCAAATTACTAGATTTTCGTTTGTCCAGCATTTTGCACACGTACCCAATAATAGATCGCATAAGTACCCGAAATTTGCACATGGACCCAAGGTTTGACACGCTCCCAAAGTGGATCATATGTGTATGGATATAAAAGCCCGACGAAATTCAATACAAATCAGTGCTCTGTTGGCATTGGCCTACAGCATAATGAGCTGAGTTAATTACAGTAAGTACTCTATTGCGATGTTACCACAACGCCGACGGACTTATTGTAAGTTGACCGCTAGACCCTGCAGCGTGTTGCGCTGGGACCTTTTGCGTCGGAAAATTATTTATCCGACGCCGGTGTGTTGCTAAAAATACCCCAGGAATGCCATCGACGCCACGACGAATCGCCGCCACGTTATCATCGCTACACTCTCGTCCGCCTTGAAATAATTTATGTAATGATTAACGACCGTAAAAGATACGGAAACTTGTATATTATGTCACATTGCCATTATTTACCTGTCGATGAGAAATATACCGTTTACTTGTATTGGGACTATATCATTTACTGAACTGAACACTGGGATAATATCTTCAAACTAACTACCCAAGCAAAATACGTTACAATTTGAAGAGACACGCTAACGTTTAAGAGGTAAACTGGTGTACCGACTGTCATGATGCGAGTACATTTTCAATCTAGCTTGCATCTACCGCTTGTGCTAGAGAAGCACACAGCAAAGAGGAACAAGCAGATCTATTAGTCTTTAAATCAAAGCGCTGAGACGTGAAAAAAAAATGAAAGAAGCAAAGTTGTAGAGAGTTCATTATTCAGACAATTCAGAACAACTGACAGAAAATACAGTTGCTATGTCTGTGTGAAGGTAGAAATAACCTAGCCTGTCACATTACCCATAATACAGTATGCTTAATAGTTATAACTATCCAACCAAACTCAGAGATCAGTATTAACCAATAACACAACCAAAAAACGGGCTTCATCAAATGACCTATGAATCTTTTAAGAAGGATATCCCAAAAAAACCCTAAACATCTTTTTTTTTCGGTTAATTTTACAATGCTTAAGAATTTTATCCGCCATTCTGATTTCGGCATACTGAATTTCAAAAAATTTATGTCAGACTCTTAATCAGCATACCCAAAGACCCCTATGAATCTATTTTCGAAATTTTTCATCAATTTATATTCAATTTTACAACCAATTTTGCACTTATTTGTTGTTACTAAATAAATCAACAATTAGCACCCATTTTTAAGAGGAGACATTTTTCATTGACACTATTTAGAAGTAAATGCAAATGGTTTTATAAAAAAAAGTTTAGGCTTTTTTTGTCTAAGGTGACTCCCCTATTAACAGTTGACGGTCAGCAAATCTTCAGCGTTATTGTTCTGGGAAGCGCTGCTTGCAAACGTTGTTAACCATTGCTTTAGCTAAACGTACCCATTGACACATTTCATTCTCATCGCAGACAAAGATGATATCCAAATACAACGAATTAAGCACTTGTATTAAAAATATCTGAGCCACTCTCTCAATAAATTCACATCATACTTTTATTTCTCCTTTGGTATTTTCCCACAGAATTTAAAGAATGTTCAATATGACATGAAAATTGTTTTTTTGTGGTGCACAGAGCGTGTAAAATGAATGCATTCCTGAGCTCAATTTGATGGAACGATATATATGAGGGAAACTACAACAAAAATCTGCCCACCCACGAACTTTATTGACTTGCGGTATCTCAAAGTTATATATTTCGTTAGAGCATCCCGAAATAATAAAATTTGTAACTTTAGAGAAGCTGGGATATAAATTTAAAGACGAAGGATGATTTCATTGTGCCGCGATTCATGTCTACCAAAATAGAAAACTAAAATGTTCTTTCAGTTTGAATTTATTATTAAGTGTCGAGAATGAACTTTAAAATATTTCTTTATCAATGATACTAAGTTAGGTAACTGAGAAAAATGACTGGGCCTTAATACTTGAAACTTTCTTGATTTATGCCTTCCAGCTTACTCATGTGGACCAGAAAACGAAATATTTAAGAAATCAGAAGAACTTTATTATTTACAATAACAATAACATGTAAATAGTTAACTATGAGTTATGTAACATAAGTACTCGTTTTTAATATGACAACATTCATGAAGGATCTATTTCGATAATGTAAGTTGAATTTAAATGATAAAATTGTTACGTGTTTCCGCCCCTGGGAAACACCCTGTATGAATCCGTGGGTTTCAAATAATTTTAACAAGGGGTAACCACTAACACTTTATTTAATAATTTACTGATTACACAATACTTTTTAATTAACTAAAATAATCATCAACAATGTTTGTCACTTCAGATTTCTAACGTCTCACTTGTCACTTTTCAACTTCCTCTAATAAAACTTCCCTCTCCGCCGTCGATTTCGCCTTATATTTCCTAAAATTGCCTCTAGATCGATCTAGAGATTTCCAATTCCAGAACAATGTAACTCTAGAGCCATCTACAGGCTTCCGGAAGAGATTGCGTATATTACTGGTTGCCTAACTATTGGTACTTAATTTCAGCTATTAGTATCATGACCGTATCACTCGTCAGGCCTCAGGGGGGGTGTATTGCGTCATATCGTAGATCTAAGGCAGCTTCTAAAACTCTAAAGTTCTGTTGTTGGTCTACCGGAATTGTCTGAAGCAACTCCAATGCTTGGCCTCTTAAAGCCAGGACTAATACCATAGCCTTCTCATCATCATTCCAGTTTGCACTCGCTGCTGCCTCAAACTGTCTCTTGTACGTCATCCAGGAACTTTGACCATCAAAGGAGGGAGGTTTTAATCGCTGGCCTGATGATACTACTTGCTGGTTTCCTGTATCCCTCAACTGTCATTTAAGCTGATCAATCTCTCCTTTGACTTCTTCTTCGAACTTGTTTACTTTTTCCTCAACCTTGTTCGTTTTTTCTTCAACCCTATCTACTTTTTCTTTGACCTCTTATTTCCTCCTCGGCCTTGTCCATTTTTACTTCGATCTTATTTTTGAGTTCTTCAGTGGCTGAAATAAAGCATTCTGCTGGTTCTCTATAATTTTCCATAATTCGTCATTTTCTTTTTGTCGTTCTTGTTTTTCCTCTTGATGTCGTTTCTCTTCTTCTCGATGTCGTTTTTCTTGATCCTCAAGAATCTTTCTTAATTCTTCTTGTTGCTTCTCTTCTAGTTGACGTCGTTTCTCTTGCTCTTACTTTTCCTCTTGACCTTTTTGTTCTTTTTCTCGTCGTTTTCTTTCCCGTTCCTCTTTCTCTTCCTGGCGTTTTCTTTCCTTTGCTTCTTTATCTTCCTGGCGTTTTCTTTCCTGTTCTTCTTTCTCTTTCTGGAGTTTCTTTTCTTGGTCTATCATCATTTTTTGCACTTGTACAAATAAGTCCCGTATTTGTTTTTCAGATGTCATGCTTCTGGTCGTTACAGGCATATGATTTCGTAAAATCCATTAAATTTAACAATCACGTCAATATCGGCAATGGAAATGTTCAGAAAAATCTCGAAACAGCACGAAAAAGTCTTATCTAGTGTCTTTGTCACTTTACCACTAATGTCTAAATAGAAAAGTTCTAGAAATATCACGAAAATGCACTTAACTCAAAAAAGTCTTGTTCAGAGTCCTTAATCACTTTTCAGTTCTAAGGATTTAATTACTACCACTAATGTCCTATTGAAATGTTCTACAATATCTTAAAAATGCACTTAACAGTATTTTTCTGCTCAAAAATAACTCTAGAACAAAGTCCAGTAAATCAGTCCACTGTGTTATTAGCACTACTTCCCGAGAATACACTGTCCAAACCTTCTCGAACACTTCCGAAAATCCTCTTGTTTAAATTCCGCTTCTGACGCCAATTGTTACGTGTTTCCACCCTGTATGAATCCGTGGGTTTCAAATAATTTTAACAAGGGATAACCATTAACACTTTATTTAATAATTTACTAAGTACACAAACTTTTTAATTAACTAAAATACTCATCAACAATATTTGTCACTTCAGATTTCTAACCTCTCACTTGTCACTTTTCAACTTCCTGTAATAAAACTTCCCTCTCCGCCGCCGATTTCGCTTTATATGTTCTAAAATTGCCTCTAGATCCATCTAGAGATTTCCAATTCCAGAACAATATAAGTCTAGAGCCATATCTACAGGCTTTCAGAAGAAGAGATTGCGTGTATTACTAGTTGCCTAATCATTGGTACTTAATTTCAGCTATTAGTATCATGGGCGTATCACTCGCCAGGTCTCACGGGGGTGTAAAGCGCAACAATATAATGAATATTTAACTGAATATGAATAATACCATAAATTACAATAAGAAATAAACTATGTTCAAATGCAATGAAAATAAACAAACTATGGGTACGGTCAAGTAGAATGCTGGTTAGGGTACGATTATGTTGGAGCTGTGATTAACGATGAGAGCTTCGATACCTGCTAAGCGTAAAAAATGATTTCATTATTTTATATGAAGGTGTTTATGTGTTTATATGGGAGCTCTAGCTAGCTGATACAGGCTTAGTAGTCGATCAACTTCAAGAGAGGCGAGAAGTGATTTGTCTATTTTCTTTGCTTTAATCAGGTTTGGTCGGTATGGATATCGACAGTTTAACTAGTGAAATATTTATCAAGCCCCCCTTGTGCAGATGCCGTTGTTAGTATCGCAGCTCTGGTATAAACACTTAAAAAGAAACCGATTTTGTGCTGCTCTTGTCGCCTTTCTCATCGCAGTTCTTATCGCTAATCACAGCTCCAACATAATCGTACCCTTACCGGCGCTGGCGAGTTAGCACTGATAAGCAGCAATAAGCGAGAATTAAACATTCGTGTTCGCTGATAGGCACTGGCTTAGCGGGAAAATGTTGAAAACCCGAAAAATGCGAATTTCATAATCAAATTTAGTATTGGGGCTCAAAATTAGATTCTGAACAACTTTCTCTAATAAGTTTTTTCGATATCTTTAACGCGAAGGAAAGTATCGGGAATGGGCCTCATTTGGGGGGCTACCGTTGTCTCAGTTTGTTACTTAAATTTAAGTTGGTAGTCTCGAAATGTACGTCTTATATAGGACTACAATTGTACCGAAGCTCAAATCTGGATTTCCAAAAATATCCGGGTGTCCTCATTATAAATGAGACACAGTATATTTTTCGTAGAAAACAAAATACTAGCTTTCGATTTCGATTTAATAACATTTAGTATTAAATACAATTTTGCCAGTTGACTTCTGAAACTAAATAAAGAAGTTTATCCTAAATCCATCTTGTAAACGTGGCTCTCCTCAGAGAATTTTTATCATCATTTGATGCCATACATATTTTATCTCAAATTTTATGATCCCTGCATTTCTTTTTCATCTAAAATATGATTAGTTGGGTTTCTCCATCTTATTATGTTGCTTTGTGCATGTCGCCGCTTTGAAAGGAAAATTATATCAAAATACATGTTTCCGACAGATCAAAAGAAGGAAATTAAAAATGTAAACCTTTATAAAGAGTACAGCGATTTATTTCAATTTAATACTTGAATGACTTAAAAATAGAGCTCTAAGGCACTTAACTAATTAACTATGTCAACTAAGTGATAGAACATAACGATATGTCTTCAATGAAATAAAATATGCTTGGAATATCACCCAGGGCCGATTAAAAGAAAGAAGATGAAAATATGGACATTAAGTACTGGATGTTTGTTACAATAATGTTATTTTAAATTAGAGTTTAATGCTCAATGAGACCATTTTGTAATTCAATGTTGGTTGTGCCATGTAGGCAGCAAAGTAGTTGTTGAGAATGATTTATGTTTTTTATATCTATCTGTGACACGTTTTTTGTAAGAGTTTAAATAATTACTAGTATTTTTGCCAGTAATATAATTATTTGCACTTAACTACATTGCAATTATATCTGTATTGATAGCCTTCCAGAATCCAGTTTTTATTATCCTTTTTTCGGTAAACCACGAATAATTATGGCAGATATATTTGCCTGAGATAACAAAGTTCATTCCTAGCTTTGCAAGTAGTCACCCTCACGAGATGTAGACATGGAAACACGTGTCTGATTTTTTTAAAGTTTGATATAACTGTTACTTTTGGTAAGTATTTTTGTTTCAATTGTTTTTAGTTTCGTTGAGCAGGATAGTCTAAATTGAAATATTATTGTGACTATCATGATATAATGTACATATTTTCTTTCTTTTAATTCATTGTTGATCGTGGCATCTAGCCGACAAAGTAGTTGTTGAAAATGATGTATTATGTGTTTTCAATTTATCTGTGCAAATTGTAAGAATTAAAATAGTTTCTAGTACTTTTGCTAGTAAGTAATATAATTTCTATATTTCAAGAGAAATTAAACCTGTTACGAGCAATAGCAAGTAATAGTAAGCTATAGTGTTGTAAAGAAGGATCAAAACATCCTGTACACTATAATTTAAAACATTTTATTCTCCAGTCAGAAGTAAATTTAGGAAAATTTTAATACTCAATTTTCTGACGTTTTACTTTAATCGAATTATTGTGCATTTATGTATTATTAGTATTATACTAAATCATAGCCTACTAATAAAATACGTATTTTTGTTTTTTCACTAATTAGAAAACAGTTCCAGTAGATCCTGAAATCTAAAACTAAATATATTTATTCGGAAGTTTAAATATAACAAAGCATTTTGAGCTATTAAACCACTGCACTGTGAAGTGCAATAGACCATAGATAAGACAATTAAAATTACTGTCGGTTACATAAAGAGTCCAATATGGCCTCCATATAAAAATAATAGATGTAATGATTGTCTCAAAAACAAGGGACAGTATTTTTTCTTCTACCTATCCTATGTGCATTATGTGCAATCTATGACATAACAATTTAAATTAAGTAAATATGGGGGATTTTCAAAAATGCACGATTTGTTTTTTCCCAAATATTTAAAAACCTAAAAAGTTAGATCAGATCTAAACCACAGTTGAAATGCCCAAAGAATTCTCTTATAATAAAGGAGATGGCAATACAGCCTCAATTTGGAACACGCAAATGACAACGGATAATGCAACTAACGACGAAGTCGATGTTCCTGTGCTTTTAAAAAATTATGTATACCATCAATATCAATATTTTGTTTTATCCTTTTCAACCCACATTTATAAATTTATGTGATTCTTTCACTTGACTGCCATGATTCCGTATAAAATAAAAGACCCTCGAATTCCATTTTATGGAATCCTTGGCCATTTTCATCGAAATATCAATTTTTCAAACACTCACACTTTCACTTAATCCATAATGTATAGGACGTAGTGTAGCATCGTATACACAGCCACCGGCGAAATATGAGGATAATCAATATTTTCTTTTCTCCATCATATAACTTCCCAGAAACAAATGATTGATTTAGGAATGTTGTTAGGTTTTTAAATGAAATAGATGAAGTTGGGATGTTCCTGCTCCGACGGTTAGAAGCTGATTGGATATTGCAGGTAGGTGCTTTAAAATATTTTTGTGCTATACAGGGTGTAATTAGTTTCATGTCATTAAAAAAACTGGTGGTAGGGAACGACAAGACAAACAAAAAAACCTTATATAACATGGGGTCTAAAGCTCATAGTTTTGGAGAAAAAAAATAAACAAAAATTTCCAAAATACTTAATAACCTAGTTTGAGAACTGCTGGCATATTGGGGTAGGTTTTATTGCCTCGCGTCTTGTCGCACGAGATACTCTGACATTCTTGCAAATAGGCATGCCGACAAAGCAGTTCAAAGCGACCGACAGAGAACATCGTCATTATTTTTGCTTCTTCGCGGCCAATTATCCTATTAAGCGTGCTATATATCCTCCCATATTCTCAAGTAATAATTTCAGTTTTGTCCTTACTTGGTAAAGAACGCATGCATGACGCGACGTACCCGTTCCTTGGTTTTGTCTGTTGCTTTTCTTTTTGAATTTTGTGCCACTTATGTTAAGATTTATTTTATTGACTTATCGTTCAAGTCGTTAGTACTTAGTTACGTAAGACACTACTTCTCGTTCGTGCTTTTTGTGTTACTTTTTGGATTTTGGACCAAGTTTTTCTTTTTGTTTTCTTTATTGATAACGTTAATTCACAGTTTAGTGTGGTGTTTTAAAACTCAGATTTTGGACATTATGGGAGATTACACTTATCCAGAGCTCCCGGATATGGACTTGGTACATGGAGAAAGTGGTGGAAATGCAGCTGGTGCGGAAGAGCTTTAGAACAATTGCAACGACGTATTTTAATGTGCATAGAAACCATAAAAAATGATCCTAATTTATCAAATGTGTTGAACGGAGTAAGTATGTTATTAGTTTGACGTACCGAAATGTGTATACGTGGAGATGGAGGTCATTTCGAACAATTTTTGTAAAAAATTCAAAAGAATTGATCAGTTATTGGGTGTTACCTATTGGGCATTAAAGGTATGATTATTATTATTAGTATTCGTTGTCTTGTTTTTATCTGTTTATTATTGTTTACATTGATTTTCATAGAGACCAAAAACTTGATTTTTAGTTTTCGATACCTGATTGGGAAAAATGATGCGCTCAATTCGTCAAAAAAATCAGATTTTTTCCTAACATAAAATACACAACTATTTTCTGTTATCGTATCTCGGACGTCTAACTGTTCGTTTTCCAATTTCATAAAACAATTACTAATTTTTTAACACAATGTTACAAATGTTAATAAACCACTTTTAAATTTTATAAATTCTTATAAACGACAATAAAAGCTATACTAGCTTTGTTCCAAATTAAAAAACACATGTAAACAAATCCTATTTAAACCCCTGCGGCCATGCTATGCTTGCGTTGTGCCGAAAGAGAAGGAATTGTTTACATTTTCATAATTAGTGGTATAAAAAGTTCGATAATCCAATCAAAGTGCCGCACTTCTACCGACGGGAAC